>JARVJN010000001.1:45114069-45124723 GCA_031763805.1 Argolebias nigripinnis
ACGACGTTCCGCACTTACGAATGTGCATCTCATTAAAAAAATACAATAATTTTCATTTTTTATAATGAATAAATAAATGTACAGTACTGTACAGTACTCACTCCTTCATCTTTAAAAATTACATTAGCATAGGCTAAGCTAGCTCCCTTTATGTGAAAGGGAGACAATTCAACTCACTCCTTCATCTTTAAAAACTGTTAGGATAGACTAAGTGCTAGGTAACTGTACAGTACTGTGCATCTATTAATAAAAAAAAAAAATATATATATATATATTTTATGTGGTCCTACTCACGAATTTTCGGCTTACGAACGGCCCGTAGGTACGGAACTCGCTCGTGAGTCGGGGACTACGCACACAGAGCAAGATTTTTAATAAGAACTTTTTTTTATGCTGTCAAAGAAAAATAAACATGAAATATACATAAAAAGTTTTTTTCAAGTTTTTTTGTTTGCCTAAATTATTCAGATTATTATTATTTTTTAATGTATGTATGTTTTAGGGCAGCATGCTGGCGCAGTTGGTAGAGATGCCGCCTCTCAGCAAGCATGTTGCCCCGGTTCAAATCCCGGTCTGGGGGCCTTTCTGTGTGGAGTTTGCATGTTCTGTCCGTGCATACGTGGGTTTTCTCCGGGTACTCCGGTTTCCTCCCACAGACCAAAAACATGCATGTTAGGCTGACTGGTAGCTCTAAATTGTCCCTAGGTGTGAGTGAGCGAGTGAATAGTTGTTTGTATTGTGGCCCTGTAATGGCCTGGAGACCTGTCCAGGGTGTCCCCCGCCTCTCGCACAGTGATAGCTGGACATGGGCACCAGCGACCCCCGCAACCCAAAAAGGAAGAAACAGGTAAAGATGGTGGATGGATAGATGGATGGATGTTTTACATAAAAACACCAATGAATATGGTATTACATCTAACTTGCATGATCTGAAAAACAAGGTATGACAAGAATGGTTTGGCTGTCTGACCTCTAAAAGAAATCGCATAAAGCGAGCCTCCTTTATATCCTCATAGAGCCAGCGTCTGCAAGAAGCTGATGGCAGCTCTTTATTCAGCATGTTGGAAATAAAGGGATCTCGCACACTAGAAAAGAGGGACACAGAAGATGATTAGTATCTAACATAACTGAGCAGTAATAAATATTATGATGTTTGCAGTGACAGCAGCACACACTGAATTACTGTACCTGCTTGGGTGGTGTCTCCTGCAACAAACATCTCCATTCGGACTGAGAGTGAACCCCTCACACAAGAGCAGACTCTCAATCCCAAACAGCAGCAAGCCTTCAGTCACTCTGAGGCCACTCACCATCACCACACACATCTTTGCGGTTATCTGCAGAGACAGACAGATTTTAGCCCCACATGAGAATTGCGATTCACACGAGCTTGTTTCTCTCTCAGGACATGACATGGCAGATATGCTTTACTTGAATGATCATTTTAATCACATATTATAATCACTATTATAAAGACACAGTTGAACTCTTCATTATCGGGGTTGATTGATGGGGAGGAGAAGGCCTGGCCCCTTCTCAGCAGCAACGACAGCATTTCATCCTGCACCAAAATGAATCCTAATGCTGATTTTAGCATCGGCTGTAGCTAATGCTAACTGCATTGTGATAATGTGTGGATAATTCTATTGTCCCTCTTCATTTCACCACAAACACATGCACCTGGCCATTGCTCTGTGCTGGCTCCCATGAGGGCCCTCTGGGACACAACCACTAAAAACCATATGGGGCCCTTATATACCCGCAGGCCCCTCACAATTTATACTAATCAAATCAAAGTCCCCACACCCAGGCACATGCAGTCACACACTTGGTGGACAAGGAGGTCTTGCCTGGCTGTTATTAGGAGAATTAATCACTGCCACACACACAACAGCAAACCTGATAAGTGATCAGAATCTCTTGTCTTAAAGCAAACACACTATGATGGATAGTATCAGTTATCATGTGAAGGTGTTTAAGACGAGTCAAGGTGAGCGAGTCTCAGCTGCACCCACTTCTGAGCAACTGGCATCAGCGAGCACAAATTGCCGCCACTAATGACTGGATTAAACTAGTTGACTTTATCGTTGTCAAAAATTAAATACATAACAATAAACTTGTTTCCTTATCTCTTTACTGTGGTCCAGACAGATAAGAGTTATCTGTTTGACAGTGATTTAGCTGATGATGGGAAGGACGAGAGAAAAGGAGGACTTTTATTGACTGAAAGCCTAATGTCAGACCATTGATTTCTCCCCAAACACATTATTGTCATAATCACACTATTGGCGCTGGCATGCTAATTATGAGTGGATCTCCCTTTGTGTGAGTGTTAGCCTGCGAGTGCGCGTGCATTTTTCAGAGCTAATGACTGTGTTCATTTGACAGGAAGCTCAGCAGGAGTCGTGCACTGAACCACTACAAGACAATAGGACACACTAGCACACATCACACACTTGCTAAGCGGATGTAAGACAGCTTGCATCACCTCCTACTGCTTTTATTAATACTTCTGTCAGAAACATTAAAAGCCGCGGCTGGTTGCCGGAGCGATGAGAGGCCCTGTCAACATGTGCGTGGTTTTTAACTCACTGTAACAATGAAGAGAGCTCTGCTGCGCCTCACCGTTAAAATATTAAACTAATGAGGAAAGATAAAATTTTGATAGTAGCACTGGGCTATTGGAATCTCTTAGTCTGCATCAGATAATTACAGAATGAATCAGATTATTAGCAGGTTGGGAAGCAGTTGTACTTGTATTTAGATGTTTTATTTTCAGCAAGTCGTCTCCAAACAGCATCCTATGATACAGTACCTTCTCTCCGGGGAGTAGCTCCTGAAGGATGATGCGCATGTCGGGACAGTTCTGACTGTGAGAGCAGAGTTCAGGGGTGAAAGAGTCAGGCAGACCCTCAGTGACTGATGGTGTCTCGTTCAGAACAGGGAAGAATGTCAGCCGGTCACAGTCCTGCCCTCTCTCTGCTTCGTCCTCTTTAACCTCGCCACCAATTTCGCACAACAACCTTGATTCTGATACATAGACAAATATTTTGCTAACTAAACATCCAACACAGAAATTGTGCATTAAATAAAACAACGATCAGGATTTGGTGGCATCTAATGGTGAAGCTGCAGACGGGTACTGTCTGCAGGTATACAGTGAATTGCTTTTTCTTAAGTAATAAAATAACAATAATTCATGTGTTTCTAATGAGAAAAAAACTTACCGGTATCTCCCTCTGTACTAACTTTGTTCTCTTCAGATTTTAAACATAGCATTCCAAGAATCTGTAGCAAAAGCAAATGTCACTGTAAAAGGCCAGATGTGCTATTGACATTAGATGTTATAAGCCATCAAGTTTCAGAAATTAAAGAAATGTTGAAGCAAATCAAAATATAAATTATATAATGGTTAGAATTTTTCTATGGTAAATTTGAAGTCTCAATAATTTCACAACTTCCTAAGCACAACATTTAATTTTTATTTATTTATTTTGGATCATTTTGTTTCTGTTTAGCGTAAAATGCCCAATAAAGCACTGATGGGTCAAACCCACTGGGAACAGTTACAGAACAGAAACAGCTTTAGATAATTTGTTTTATAGTCTATATGTGGTAAATAAAAACCCTTGTAGTACATTCAACACAAATACTACGTTAACCAAAATTCTATACCGATTTGGAATGCCGCAGGGATTTTCTGCGGATGCGGAGTTTGGTCCGATTGGGTCCTTCAGCAGAGTTTTGCACCCAGTCTCGTCCCAACATCACCCCTGGGCCAGGACCAAACACAGCTCTTTCCCTCAGCAGCTCAACCTCGACACGTAGCCACTGGGAACTCACACGCTCCAACTCAGTGATTTGCAACTGAGACACAAATACAAACCGAGCCTCAGAGAACAATTGAGACAAAGATATTAAAACAAATTCCATTTTGCCTGTTGAGAAAACGCATCTGAGTCGTCAAACCTGTATGTGATTTGTTCTCATATTCTCAAACATGCTGTGGCTTCTCTGCCGATTTGACTCCATGTAAGACAGAAACTCCTGCAAAGAAACAAGAATGAAAATGGCTGCTAATAAAAAGAGGGATAGCACAATCACTCTTCCGGGTTCACATTGCAGGCGCGCACACACACACACACACATACACAGGCATCGAGCTTACAAAGATTTTATATGCATACATTTTATATGCATAATGGTATTGTTGTTTCTTCATGCAATTACAATGCATTCATGCAATTACATCTGTTTCAAATTGCATTCACTGGGCAAAATAAGCTAGTGGCTACAGTCTTACAATAACCCTGTCTGCAAATGTAATCATTTGTTGGTGTGATCTAATTAACATAAACATTAATATTACTGAGCCACACCACAGTCAAGGGCACGTTTAGTTTGTGTGCACACCTTTACTGTGTGTAAGCCAGTGTTTGTTTGTTGTTTTCATCGACTGAAAAGGGAAAGAAATGAAATATCTAAAACCGATCCATGTTGACACTGCACAACGCTCATGTTCAGACACACTGGGATCATATTCTGACTGTTAACTGCTTCATTAAACGCATCATCACAGCAGTGCTCGCTGAGAGACTAGTGAAACAACATGTGTCCATCTTCACAGCTGACCCAGGAAAGTCATTTAATTGAGTGAGTGAACATGCAGTAACTCTTTATATTGAGTTTTATTTACAGATGCTAATTTTGTGCTCTGTTGTATAAAGCCATAAAAGAAATAACTGATAAAATGTGCAATAAAAAGGCAACAGCACTTCTGCATACGGCGAGATGCAAAAATTTGAGAATTTTTTTTTGCAGAGTAAATGCATTTTTGTAACAGTTGACAACAAACTGACAAGCCCTTCGGAGAATGAAAACAGTTTCCCTAAACAACTGAATGCCTATCCAAATGAGTTGTGCAGAAAAAGAATTAAGGGAGGAATCTGAGGGGAGATTATAGAAATATTATAGAAACAGAAAGGAGAGGAATAATGAAGTTTGCAAACCAGAGCAATATTGTCACAAACAGGCAAGTTGGCGTCATCGTCTCTAATTTCATTCCTTCATTTGGACAAACATAAGTAATAAATAGCATTAATTACCCTATTTAGCAGATAGGAACCTCATTGGCTTTTTAAATGCTGCATTAAATACATAACTCATCTCTTTCCTCTGCAATTAACATCAGAACATCACACTCATTTCCATTTTAATGACTTCCCAACAATACGCCACCTTTGATGATAAGGCAACATAATGTCAACTTCATTCTGAGCTGGCAGTGAATGTGTAATGAACTTAACGTGATCATTAGTGCTGTTAATTATCTTTCTAATATGAGGACACAGATATGATTATGGAAACTGCATTCGCTGATGAAATAAATCTCCAGAAGAATTGCACTGAAGCTTAACAGAGGACACAGTGCTTATCAGTCTCTATATTAGCATTTGCTACGTACAGTACAACACTTTTATTTTCTATTTTTTAAAGTAGTTATGTGAAAATAAGAAACTGTTTTGCATTACTATGGATCTAGTTTCATTAAAAAGAAACTCCCCATAAACTTGCTAAATTAAAGTCAAAGTTGATGATTCAGAAATTACTTCATGACTTAGTTTTTCTTCACAAGATTGAATAAATAAAAATAGGTGGACTGGCTGACCATAGCAGATTCATAATGGAATATTTGACTTAAGCATTCCCTATAGGAGTAACAATTTTGCAGCAACATGCAGCAAGGAAGAGGAGAGTAAACATCCCTCTGTTGTCCTCACATCTCAGATGGAAAAACAATTCATCACCTTCTCTGATAGTCTGTCAAGGACTGATATGATAAAAAATAACATCAAATGAATAATGTTTTCATCAGATTGGTACCACTGTAATTGCCAGCATGATTTCTGTGGGCAAAAAACGCACAAACAAGAGCATGCACACACTTTTCGTGAGTATGAGACAGACACACAGACGCTGTAATTTCATGCCTGTGTGCCTGAGTAATATGTCCCTGCTCCCTGCTCCAGATGGTTCGACGTCTTAAGCGTTGTGGGGGAACTAATGATGTGGGCCACGTGTTTCGGGGGAAAAAACAACAATAAATGCGTCTTTAACCTTCAGCAGCAAACAGTGTGTTGTGGCGGGTGTTCCCATAGATAGGCCTAACAGATATCAATTACAAAGCTCACTCAGGGGCAATCGGCCGTGATAATCCAAATCCATTTAAAGTAAATAAACACCCCCGCAGGGCTGGACGGCCCACAGAACAAGCACATTTGTGACTTTGGGTTGAGTGTTTGGAACAGTCCTCTGGGAGGCAGAGGCACCTGGGAGAACAGCCTCACAATCCTCCAAGGAAACAAATGTGTGCAAAAACCAAACTCAAATGTGTACCTACCTCTGCTTTTACTGACTCTTGATCTTTGTTCAGCACAGAGCGAAGAGCGCCGCTAATCATATCAAATGTTCTCTGAGATTTGCTTGCCATTTTCTTCTGCTCAGACTCTGCAAAACATGCTAAACGTCAAAAACGAGACACCAAAGGTCTCTAGCTTTTCCATGTGCATTATTAGGAAGTTTGTGCTAACCTGTGTATAGCAGCCATGTTTTGAAAGCCATCTCCTCCCACAGAGGGCTGATGTCAGTCATGCTGACATGCTTTGTCTTGACTGTATGGCTTACTGAGATCTCTATTTTATAGCTTTCTTCAAGCATCTGTTGCCTCTCTAATATTACTTTTGACCAACAAGCTACTGCTAAAGACACTAGTTGTGAATCATCTGAAATACACAAACATATATTTCTGTATCGTCTGTTAAATACCACTAACCAGTTGATAAACTCTGGCCTCAAACCTGTCATGTCTGCTTCATTGTTGAGGCATGCAGGATATCTGGTAGGTAAGGGGCTCGATGAATTCTTCCTGTTGTGCACATTCTTTGCCATGCATCCAAAACCTTCAAGGTAGCTGCAAAAAAAAAAAAAAAAACGTGATTATGTGAATCATGCTTGACAAGTTAAGGTGAGTAAGTGCCCAAGATTAATGATACTATTACCTGCCAGAGCGAATTAGTAACAGACTATGAAGAAGGCAAGTAATAAAGTTCACATTTGCATTGTAAGTTGCCATGAGAACATCCCAGTGCTCCATGAAGGTTTGCAGCGCCCTGATGACTCCTTCCTTTTCGTCTCGAGAATGTCGCGGTTGAGACAGGAAATAAAGCACGGCCTTATTGGCACACGAGTAGAGGGCAGAAACGGTCTTCTCTTTCTGAGTTTGACCATTCTCCAGAGCCTAAAATTATACAGCAGTAAATCTGTTATCATTTGAAATATGAATCAAACTAGTTATTTGAGACTTGAGCGCTGTAAGGAGATTTACATTTAAACAATAAGCATGTCCCAATAATTAAAAATAATAATAAACTTTCTAAACTGCCAGTGAGCACTTTCTTTTTAGCTTACACTTTAAATGATCTATTTAGGTGAAAACATACTTTCTTTATTGTTCTTGAATATATGCATAATTTTTTTTCTTACCACCATAATCTGATCAGCAAAGAACTCGAGGAAAATTTTCGAGTCTCCAATGAATGATCCGCCATAAAGCTTACGCAGCAAAGTCTTACTGAAAAGCACCATGTTCCCCATCAGTGTGCCCATCTGTCCTTCAGGCCCTTGATTTTTGCAGTCTATTAAATAAAAAAAAGTAATCAATTTTTTTAATGTTGGGTCCACATTAAAATATATGAAAATTATGAAGGTATATTGTTACTTTGTGAGTTGAGATGGGTGGTGTTGTCCTGGTTGCTGAGTATGTGGATGATGTTCATAATCAGCTCCACTAACTCAGACTGAAATCTCTTCCTCTGTTCCAGCGATGTTCCATCAGGACAAAACTGTAACATTAAAGCAGGTCAGCAGTTAAAATATTGAAATTCATAAAAATTAAAATTAACTATAGTAAATGTGGATGTGTGACAGCTCTTATTTTCATAACTCATAGTTAAAAAACATGTCTAATTTCTGATGCAAAAATGATGCGAGTACACGCAGGTGAAGCTTGTTTAGAGTGAGGAAATTCTTTACTTCTGGTGGTTAATAATTATTTTACAATTCCTTTGCTCTGTTTAGTAAATGAGCATAGAGTGGCACCTTCTGGAGAAACAAGAGTTTTGCAGAATAGAGTTTACTGAACACTTTTTTTGTTGTTGTGTAAAAATGCTTTATGTATTTCATGAATTTAGGTTATGTTATTGCGGTCTGTAGACTAATAAATACAGGAAATGCAATAGATAATTGATTGCAGTTAAGTGTGATCTGTATAAATAAAGGCTGAATGAATCTTACCTCCAACAGCAGAACCATAGGATGTGGGTTGGTGCTTGCAGATACATTAAGAAGACTGTCCATTAGCAAAATTTTCATGAAGTCGAGCACTGGTTTCCTCCTTGATTGAGTGCTGAGGATTTCTGCACTTTCACTTATTCTGTTGAGCTGACTAACATCCTGAGGGAAGTGAGAAAACCAAACAATTGAACGATACAGGCCAGAAATTGTAAGATGGACCAGTATAACTAGCAAAACACACAAACCTCATAAAGCTCTGCAGGAAACACAACACCAGCGAGTGAGTGCAGGAAAATGGGTGATGCCCATAGTGGGTCTCTTGGTCGGAGGTTGTGGAGGAGACAGAGGAACTGCATCACACTTGCTGGGAGCTTCGAATCCCATGATGCATCAGCACCTGACATGTGCTTATCTGAGGAAAAAGGCTTTAAAAACATATTTGTCATTTTTTTTATTTTTGTCAAGAAGCATAGAGAGGATCGTGATATAATTTGACTTTTTCAACCTGATTGACGACGACTTTGATCCTTTCCAGCAGTGTTGTAGCAGCTTCAAAACACAGCTGTGGAGCAGGAGCTTCTGACTGGCTGTCAATCAGCAACTGTAGGACATCATCCAAATGGACCTATTTTGGCAAGAATAAAAACATTATGACAAAACAAAGAATGGGAAGGATTTACTGTACAACAGTAACTCACCTTCCCCTCTACAGTTTGGCCAGCCTTCTTCCCAAGCAGAAGAGCAGCTAGAGCTTCATACACCTGAGGCAGGTGAGTGTTTTTAATTAACAGCTCCCGGAGGACATCAAATCCTGGACATGGCACACTAAGACACTCCTGAGACAAAGAATGGGCTTGAAGGTTGCCTGGTAACAAGGCAAGAAATCAGAAGTTGATTTTGAATAGAGTCAAAAAGACCACGAAGAAATGGAATCACATGACTACAATTACTGTTAATTTTAGTCAAATTTATTATAGAAATAACATAATAATTTATCAATATAATTTTTTAAAGGAACTATCAGTCAAAAATACAAACAAATAAAATGAATTTGTTTCCAGCTAAATGACAACTGTGAATGCTACTTGGAGAAATTATAACATTTTATGCACCCATGATAGCCAGTGGCACCTCAATGCGCTCTACAAGTGATCCTGGAATCACTCCTTCTCTGAAACTGCTCTGGTGGTTTGGACTCGACAGAAACTGTGTGAGCAGAACAAGGCCCAGTTTCAAAGTTGAACTGTGGAGGTGGGCCTGAAGGAAGAGAAGGAACCAATCACTGCCAAGAGATTCAAATACAGCCTTCTGCTGACTCGTTGGGTTGTCCGAGGTGAGGATTTCGCACAGTACAGATAGCAACTTGTTGCGGATCCAAATAAGACTGGCTGAACCCAAACTCTGAGCTACAAGATAAAAAAAAATAAAAAATACAAGTCTGAATGAGAACAAACTGTCCAACATAAGACATGTAACGTATGACATGGGTCTGGGTTATACTGTTACCTGGGATATCTTGTAAAAGATCATCAAATATCTCACTGCTTTCAATCTTATTACTCAAAGTAGGGAGCGTGTAAATAAGGAAAAGCCCAAGTCTTTGCACATAAAAAATATTTAGAAAACAAAATACCACTTAAAATACAAAATATATATAAAAAAGGAACTTGCTAGTTTATAGTCTGTTACCTAAATTTACCTGCTTATGTCCAAAGGGTTTAAGTAAGCCTTCAGGAGGGATGTGATGATGCAAGAAATAATCTCAACCTTCTGAACGGTCACAGAAGGATCAGACAACTCAAACAGCAGCTTTGGTAGGAGGCCCATACTGTGCATGACCACGGCATTCCTGCTGTCACTGTTCAGAATGCAATGAGTGAAGCAGAAAAAGCACTGATATCAATCACAATCCAATACAACAGACAGAAAATCAAATTCAGCCATCCAACACACAATCTCTCTTCATCCTCCCTCACTGATTCTGTTGAACGTTCCCTTGACTATTTCTGTTCTACACCTTTGTGATATTGATGACAGGTTTATGCGGGGGTTGACAGAACAGCCAATAAATTCTTTAATTCAGAACAAGACCATTTTTGTTGTTACATAACTTCTTGGCTGTGTAATTTAGCAATACATTTGATTAGAACTACCAAATGCCCTGTGATATCCAGTCACATGCTGTTAATTGAGGAAATTGGACAAAGGCCTTCTCCTACGCCGGCCCTGCTTCCTGGAATATCTTACAAAAAGATCTGAAGCTCTCGGCCCTGACCTCTCTAAATGGTTTTAAAAATCTTTT
>JARVJN010000001.1:45185239-45196988 GCA_031763805.1 Argolebias nigripinnis
ACCTTCATTTTATTTTATAGATATACTTTTTATACTTTTATACTACTATGCAAAAACTCAGGACAGTATTACACTTTATTATTTCATTAAAAAAAATAATTTATGGTTACTGTTGCACCGAAGGGACTGAGAGAAATGCAGTTTCAATCCTGTGTATATCCTGTACATATTGCAGTTTTGACAATAAAGTTGACTTTGACTTTTTGACTTTGAAATTAGCTGCGTTTCGTCGGGGCGACGCAGCGAAATGAAGCTGATTTGACAGTTGCTACAAACAAGCTGGACAAAGGTGGCAGGCTGTGGCAAGCCGATTGTGTCATTAATAGTCACTTTTACCTATTACATGACACAATGGCATGCCATACTACTTGAGTGCCATCCAGCGGCTGAAAATGAAAGTGGTCAATATTTTCAGTCAGAATGAATGAAAACGGTCATATTTCAGTCAAAAACTGGTTTATAGATATGGGGGGAAATCCATAAATAAGTCGCAGGGCATGCAAATTATGAACAAAAACAACAACTGTAACTTATAGGTCAAAAAATACGGTAGGTAAGCGAGAAAGGTATTGTTATTAATGGTGGATATAGATAATTTCCTTTCAAACTGTGAGAAATGAGCATCTCTCCAGCTCCCTTCTAGTTACTGATCCATGTTGGGAAATGATACATTCACATGCCACAGTCAATTTGGAGGTTAGCAGTCTGTATCAGCTGATGTCGGCTTCGTAAAAGCTGCAACAAACAGACATTTTTGTTTTTTTCCCAAGGGCAATTTACTGAAAGCTTGTTCCGAGTTCAGGTTTTAAACAACGTACAGTATATGGTTTGATTTTATCCATGTCCCCCAACAACAAAACAAATGAATAGCCACTATGAAATGTCTAATCATGTTTTCTGATGATTTTGTTAACATCGTCTCTCTTGACTGTTTGCCCTCACACTTCAGTGCCACGCGTCGCATCAGGTTTAACAGTTCAGGACTTCACACTTTAGGATATGAGCCTGGCATGGGAGTGTATGACGGAGGCCAGCTGCTGCTTACCCTGTGGATGATCCCAGCAGAGTGGAGGTGTTTGATACCACACAACATCTGATAGAGCAGATAGGACAGCCTCTCATGGTCCAGCTCCATTTGAATGACCTGGCACAGGTTGGCATCCATCAGCTCCATAACCAAGTAGCTGACAGAACAGAGACAGTTCAGGGTTCTGGATGGGTGGAGGGGTGTTGTTTTTGGCAACACATAAGGAGGCTAATTTAATTTAGAGCTCAAAATATTTGTATGTACTTACACATCTTGGAACTCTTCTAATGATTTTTGTGGAGTAAATACATTTAATAGACCAATTATCTGTTGATATAAAAAAAAGATGTTTTTATTATACGTCTGAACACAAATTTTAGCACACAGTTAACATTTTTCATTTCTAAAATTACATATACCCTTGTGAAATGTAATGCATCTGAAAATAGGTGTCCACTTACATTTTTGTGATTGACACATTTCATTAGGACTAGCTCTCTGTACGCCCTCTTGGCATGGGTCTGATTCTGAAACGGTCGACTCAGCTTCTTGATGGCAACATTTCGTTCAAGGGTTTGATCATAGGCAGAGCTAAGGAGTAAAGCAAATTTGTTTTAAACAGATGTGATTTCATTCTCTAACAGTTTTGAGTGTGGCCAGAAAGGTAGAACGTGTTTACAGGTGATGTGGAGATTCATTTCAGTTTTATCACTCAGGAGTGACATGCAGGAAAAATGTGACCCATATTTCACCCTGTAGCTCTTTGCTGAATATGGATGAGGCTGGAGAAAGTATATTAAACACTCACCAGACGATTCCTTGCGCTCCCGAGCCAATTGGTCTTAGATTCTGGTATCGCTTGAGCACTGTGAATGTTGAATCCCCAACATCGAGACTGTAGAAATCTCTGTCTCTCTTGTTTCTGTTCATGACTAATTCTTCGATTACTACTTTCTGTGCATCCAAAAATGTCCTCTGTCAACAGAAAAAATAAAATACATTTGAGTGTCAGATTAGATATACAGTAGTTGCTAGAGTGCAGCCGTGATGAAAATGTTTGGGCTCGAGAAAAAAGATGAAGTGGGAAAAAAACAACACTGCATTTCACACTTGTGCACTGCAGTTTCCTAATTCGGCAACTCTGCAAACACCCATCGGTGCAGATTAGATGTCATCCTTCGTGATGGCAGAACAGCAGGCGAATTGTATGTCTACACGCCATCATCTGAAACACAACTCCAGGAGAGAGTCTGCCACTCTGGAAAACCAATCTCAGTGATAACTCCTCAGAGTTTGGATCCAAGCCCAGAACTATGGTGCCACAAACACATTTTAACTAACGTGTTACTGTGAAGGGAGATTCAACAATGGTTTCATCTTTAAATTCAAACTAAATCCTTCTTTTTGTTGGTTTTTAACACAAACAGAATGACAACCCTTCCTATTCGTCCATGCACCGGACACAGACTCCATATGAGGGATGTAATCGCCAGAATGAAGTGAGTCAGCTCCCCTTCTGTTCCGCCGACGTCACGACGACGTCCACAACATCCACCTCCTTCACAGAATGAAAATAGAAATGCTGCTTCTTTTTCTTTTTGTATATTGCACACCAGAAGACAATTTTATTTCTCAATTAGAACGTGCCTGCCTTGATCTATCTTGTATCAATACATACAACTGTTTTCTGCATCAACAAATTCCCTTGAAATTAATTATACATTTATAAATTCAAACCACTTTAGGATATGCTTCTATAAGCTGTTCTTTTATCTTTTGACCTTGAATTGTTATTGTATGTGATGCTAGAGCATTCCATACACTGCCCCACTGTGCATGTACTGCAAAAAAAAAAAAATTGTATCTTATCTTGTTCACTTTTAGATTACGTTTTAAGGTCAGTTGGAGAACTTGATAGGAACGCGACTGCCACATTAGCGAGAATAGTCTGTGAATTTGAGAGGATCACAGCAGAAATGCTGCTGTTCCGCGTATTGTTTATTATGCAACTAGTGCTTAGTGTATTTTTTGTTAACGTTTTTCTTAGTTCATATCTTAGACCTTATTAGTGTTTTTCTTTCACATTTTATTACTTTTATTGGATGTAACTGGGGCCCTGTGTTTCAAATAAAGAACCTTGAATATTTTGGCTATTGTCTGGTTAAAAATAAGATTTTATTTAATGGCTTCCCAAATGCATGAAGACATTAAAGGACAATTTAGGTATTAGCAACAGTACACATTCTCACAAAAAAAGATGCTCATGACTGGAGCATCCTATCAGCATTTCTGATCAGAGAACATAATAATCATAACATCAACCAGGAAAAACAGCATGCACCAGTTTATGAAATGCAAATCCCCAGCAGGCATTTTCATCAATAGTTCAAATACTTGTCACAACGTTTCCTGGTTATAAACAGACTACGATGCATCCTGAGCAGAAAAATGGCAGCTGACAGATAGAGGACAAGACGCAGTTAGGAAACATCTCCATCTCCAGCAGCCATCATCATTATCCGTCTCTCCTGCATCACTTTGGCCACATATACCTCTCCAGTCGTCCAGTTGGAGGAGGCTGCAGGTGAAAATGACCGAATGCAGCAGAAATCAGCCATGCAGGCTGAACTGATCTGATGTAGGCAGATTAAAATAAACCAGCCGGCCGGCCGGACTCACACTAAAACTGCACAAGAGAGGACGTTATTCCTGCGATCATGGCGCCAGGATCAGGATCTGACAGGCGCGGTCTGTCTGCTGTGGAACTATATAATCTGTATTTTGGGGGAACGCTGGTTTAGTGAAGCGGCGTGCAGGCAGCGATTTACACTACCCTCCCCCACGGCCAAACAATGAGCGCGTCTGAGGAGCTAGAAGGTGCAAATCCCCACCCCATCATCATCTTACCTCTCATCCGACCAAGAGGCGTTCAGGGTCCGGTTGGCGGTGGGGAAACGTCCCGGAGCGGCTGCTCGTTTGTTTATGCTGCCCCTGAAGGATGATTGATCCCGATGTGCGGCTTAAAAATACGTGACCTCACCAAACTCATTGCCTACGTCTTCCTCTGGCTGCTACTGACAGGCCAGGACGCGCAGTGCGCACGGGGCATGCGTGCCAGACGGACACACCCACCGCCTCCTTCCCTTCCTTCCGCCCCAATGGCCAAATAAATAAATTAATTAATTAAATAAATAAATAAATAAAAACAACGTTTTGATCCACTTCCGTTTGCTAATTGTTGAATTGGCTATTATTATATCCTTCTGCGCATGTGTTAATACGGAAGAGTATGCATTCACCAAATAAAAATAAAAATTGACTCGTGATCTCATAATTATGAGATCTTGATCTCATATTTATGAGATAAGATGTCATAATTACGAGATAGTATCTCATAATATGAGATAAGATGTCATTATGAGATAAGATGTCATAATTATTTGATTTGATTTGATGTTTATTCATTCATTTAAAAAGAACAAGACAGTTTCATCAGATACAAGAGTACAAGTAGGATAAAATGAAGGGAGCAGAAAGAAGATGAAATCTTATTATATCTGCCCCTTATTTCACAGTTTGTTCAACCAATGATAACCTCATAATTATGAGATAATATCGCATAATTATTACATATTATCTCATAATTATAAGATGTCATTATTATGAGATAGTATTTCATAATTATGAAATCATGAGCTCATAATTATGAGATCATGAGTCATTTTGTTATTTATTTGGTGAATGCAATGCTCTTCTGTACGTTAAAGTTTACGGCTTAGTTATTATTTGATCTCCATTTTTTTTTTTTTTTGCTGTTTCCTTTTTTTAATCACTGATGAAAACAGTGAATGAGTGAGAGTGAGAAGGGATGGATCACTGAACACTCAGATGAAAAGCTTTTTTTTCTGAATAAAATAATAAATCATTGAAAACTGTCACCTGAGATGTACATCAAAGAAGCTGAATACTTTTCTTTCTCAACACCACCTATCTCTGTCTTTAAGAAAGTTTGTTTAATCTTATGAAGGCATGAGGATTTAAAAAAAATACTTAAACCAAAAATAGTCTTTAAATTTTGCTTTCAAAAATATATAGCCTACGTTATGTTTATCTTGATCATAGTTTCAGGCTCTCTTCTTTTAAAATATATTTCAAATAAAAATTGGGACTGTGTAATTTATTTTTCAGTACCTTTATAACCAGTTTAGAAATGTTTGATTAATGGACATGATGACAAACAACATGAAGAACAATGTCTGGGAAGGTTATGAGGGAAATCAGTCAAAAGCAAGGAACAGAACCTAGTATCATTTGATCAACATAAGTTTTCTGTTTATTGTTTTTTGAGAATCACATAAAGTTCTAAAATACCATATTAAATGTCAAATAGTGTTTGTTTTTAATTATAGATTAAGTAAATAAATTAGACATTTATGATAATAAAATGCCTAAAAATGTAGGCAAAAAACTGGTGCTTTTCAGCAGGGGCGCCACCAAGGTGGAGCTATAGGGGTCTGGGGGTCTGTGGCCACCCCTATTTGCTGACCCCTCCTCCCAAATACCAAGTCAATTCAATTGATTTCAACTCAGTTTATTTAACAGAAGTCGTCTCAGGGCACTGAACAGAAACATTCATATATAAAAAATAAGTTAGCAGAAACATTCATGTTTAAAAACAATGATTTAACATTATTTATCTGAGGAGCAGACTGCTTCGAGTTTAACTCCATCGCAGAACTCTCATCTTGAGCAAGCACAAAGGTGACAGGGGAAAGGAAAAACTCCACCACCATGTTCTCATTTCCCCCTAAAAAAATAAATATGGCTTAACTGGACAAGAGTAGAATCTGGGAAAAGGGCATTCGGGTGGAAATATAATGAGACAATGGTCAAGAATAAATAATGTGGATTATGATGAAGGGCAGTGGAGCGCCAAAGACTTAGCATTTGCTAAACTTGTGCAAAAACAGCAAATTTACCATTTGACCACATTTCTATCATTCAGCTGGTCACAAATTACTTACATTTTTGCTCTTTAGGACACATTATATGAGAAAAGTGCACATTTTGTTTGTTACTTTATTCATTTATTTTTGTTGCTAATACTTTGCAGCCTGGAAAACATTCCAAGAAAGTAGGTGGCTCATTAGGATCAAATAAACTACAGATACTGTAATTTCAAAACAGGCACAGTAAGTTTTTGCCAAAATGCTTGTGAGCCACAAAAAATAATTACCGTATTTTCCGCCTGATAAGTCACACCGCCCTATAAGTCGCATTGTCCAATTACGTCCAATAAATTGGAAAAATCCATAAACATGCCGCACTTCCGTATAAGTCGCATCTATTATGCGTCACTGCTGACGCGTCATGTATGTTACGCGTCACCACTGACAACCCAGAAATATGGCCCGGTGTTGTGCCCAAAATGAATTGGCTGCAAATGGCGGCCACAGGAGCATGCACTGGAAGAGTTTAACAACATTAACACAGTAAAAAAAATTATTTGTTTGCTGAAATTTATAGCAAAGATGTGTCTTAGCTGAACTTTTCCTTAACAAATGCACGTAATTGGCAAATCAGCTGGATTTAAAAAGTAGTTTTGCTATGGCACCCGCACGGGTGGGACCGCAGCATTTTCTTTAAAATTTAGCTAGATAAACACTTAAAAATATATATTTGTTAGCTGACATTATAGCATAAGTGTTTCTGAGCTTAACCGTTCCTTAATAAATTCATGTAATGGTCAAATCTGCAATTGTTTTGCTTTGACGTCTTCCAAACGGTCGCGCTCGCTGCGAAAATAAATTATAAATAAATCGAATTTTGGTCTAAAAATATGGGAGGGGGAAATCCATAAATATGTCGTTTCGCCCTATAAGTCGCAGGGCATGCAAATTAGGAAAAAAGGTGCGGCTTATACGCCGGAAAATACATACTGTAAACATACTGAATACTGAAACATACTGAATACATACTGAAAATACTGTAAACAGACCACTTGTACACATAATATTTTATGCGTTTGTCGGTTTTCAGGTCACAACAATATGTGCAATATCATAAGCCCCACCTCCTTGCTGCTGTCAGCCACTGGTACCTTAGCATTTAAGTAAATAAAAACAAAAGCAGCTGTTGTCAGTCATTTAGAGTTTCAGTTGGAGGCTTGTGGGTTTCCAGATTACCTCTAAATGAACTATTTTCATAATCAGGGCCATGTCTGTCACGTTCTTGCTGTTTTGGTCCCAGAACACCTGGATCATTTCTGCAGGAGTCTGCAGGAGCTTTAAGATAAGGTGATGGCACCATCTACAGCTCATGCATCGTCGCCTCCACTACAACTGCGCGCGCCGCCGCCATGCTCTGCGCATGTGACTCCAAAACGGTGCCCATAAAGGAGGACATCCTGATCAGAGTCCCCTGCAAGCATCCTCACAACGCTGGAGGTTTTCTTTTGCCCAGCCCTCTGTGAGTCCCTGCAGACACCGTGTGTCCTGCAGGAAGAAGCAGCTGAGACAAACGTCCCAGCAGAGCCGACTTCCGCCGCAACACACAGCTACTCCAGCAGCGTCTTACCCCCTGCTCCAAGAGAGCCCGCAGTGTGATGATCATCGTTCGGGGAGCAGCCCTTCATCAGCAGCAGCAGCAGCAGCAGGAGGATCGTTTGTCCTTCCCAGGTTTCTCCGTAGCAGCACCTATAACCCGCGGATGCACCGCACCTTTGGGCGTCACACGGATTTAGTTAAATCGGGTGCAGCTGATCTCACGCCACGCGCTATTGGTGGCTCTGACCTGTCGCTGTCAAACCTCCATGTTAATCCAATCAAGTGTTTAAAGGCGAGAAGCTAAGAATAGCGTCGATTCACTGTAACACCCCCCCCAAAAAGAAGAAGAAGAAGAAGAAGAAGGGAGCGAGAGAAAAAGTTTCACATCTTCAGATTGACCATGTTCACTTCATTGATGATGGATCACCTGCCAGGCGCGAGCGAGGACATCACAGCAGCACTGCGATGATCACAGAGATCACTTTGGATCCGTGCTGGGAGCCCTGAACAGAACCGGACCGATAACACGGGTTACATATGCTGCCAGGTAAATTTCCTTACACTCCTCTACCTTCCACGCACTGTTTTGCTCACATTTGCTCACCGGATGTGTATGTTTAGATTGTGTTCTGAACTGGAGAGTTGAGAACAGGCCCCAGACTGACTCAGTTTCCACAGGACTGCAAATATATAGCACAGCAGATGAGATCTGAACAATAAAACACGTGCAGGTGAAGACAAATGCTTGAGGATGCTTACATAAACTGTTGTAGCAGTTTGCATCATGTTGTCACCTTGTCAGAAAGAAGTATGAGACCTATACAGGAGGCATGTTGTCCTAATTTAACCAGAATACATCCTGTCTGTCTGTCTCTGCATCATTAGATTAAAGATTGTTCAAACAGTTCGTCATGGGCTGACCTTATTAGCACCAAGGCTCAGCAGAGGATGTATTTTTAAAGAAACTGTGTTCTTTTAGAGTCAATAACTCAATGCTTTTAATGTTTTATTCTGCTTTTATTGAAGGTATTTTAGCGTTTTGTAATATCTGTTGGTTTGGCAATGCTACAGAGGTTCCTTGAGAAGTATAGTAACCACAGCCAGCAAACTGTTAGGGACCACTCTGCCAAGTATGGAAAATATATACATGTACATGGACAGAGTTATGAGGAAGGCAAACAATATTATAGCAGACAACACACATCTCCTAAGGTCCTCATTTGAGTTGCTTCCTTCAGGGCGAAGGTACGGCCTTCCTTTATTCTCAAGAAACAGAACAAAATTTTCTTTCATACCACAAGCAATTAAATCATTAAATAATACAAACATATCATGAATTACCAAGCTCAAATGTCTTTGCTGTAATGCTGGATGTTAATGTCATGTTTGGATAAGTATGTCCTTAAATGCCTGCTGACACTGTTGCAAACTAATTTCCCTACGAGGACAAATAAAGCTATCTACTGTATCTATCTAAATTATGGCATGTTCCAAACATGGAGAACTAATGTTGGACCTAACAACTCAAAGAGAAAAGGTTTTTGCAGTTTTGTCATCCTTTGCACATATCACATCCGTGACGTTATTACATTAAATAGGTTTGAACTGGAGTGGGTTTATTGTGCTCTTTTTTTAAATCAAAGATAGAGAGAAAATATAGATCAGGCTTGATCATAACATCCAGAGTTTTATAGACGACAGCATCTTTACACTTCTTTTTGCACACGTTATGTGTCAGCATTATGTGATCAACTGCTTTTCATCTTTAAAATTCATGGCTTTTTTTGTAAACAGACCACTTTGTGAGGAAGCACAGCTGCTGAAGTTCAGGACTGAGTGGGTGGGTGCATGGGAGCATCTGGCATGCTTCCTATTCCTTCATCGATTACCTACATTTCATAACAAAAGAGTGTTATCGGCAAGATTTTACATTTCTCTTCATAACTATCCTTAAATAATGATGGGAATATTGAGATTTGATTGGTGATGTCTATATTTGCTTTAGTTTTCCTTACGTGTAATCTTGTAAAGCTTGGATGAGGTTAGGGATTATTTGGGGCCGAAAGGAGAAGGAGAAAGCCTATTATATATGTCTGATGATCCAAATCATCACAAAAAACACTCGTCTCCTCTGGTGAAATCAGCACGATACATGGGTTTCTCACATAATTTAGTCAATTTAATTACTGCATGCTTGCTTTTTATGTTATTTTCATTCTCATTTTTATGTCCAAACTTCAGTGTTGTGGTCACTTGTACACCATTTATGCAAACCTTGACCTCAGACTCTTGCCATTATATGAGAAATTATCTGATTGCATTCACAAAGTTTATTTATACCGCATCAGATTGAGTGAAATAACTATTTTTTGCAGCTTTATACTCATCGCTCCAATACGTTTTCAGTGTGCTTATCTATAATCTTGAATTCAGTTGAGGGCTTTTGCACATTTCTGATTTGCACAAAATAACCATCCTCTCTTCAGGCTTCTATCTTAAAGATCTTATGTGTTGATTTGTGCCTTTGTGTTTCTTGTGTGCATTTCCAGGTGTGTGTGTGGAATGTGGGCAGAATGAGCAGCACCTTTGTCACATTAGCTGAAGTCCTGGAGGCTCGAGGGGGACCTCTTCAGGAGGAAGAGGTCTGGTCCTTGCTGTTGGGAGCTGCAGAGTGTTTAATGGATGTCTCTTATAAGGGTAAAGCCTTCCTGATTGCCCCCATCATTGCTGAGTCACACACTGTCGTAACGCTGTGTCAACTACATGTTTTTTTATTCCGCTTGCCGTCGTTTAGTCTCATTTGGAGAGTCTTTGCTGTGGAACATCATTGTACACATACTATTTTATGCGTTTGTCGGTTTTCAGGTCACAACAATATGTGCAATATCATAAGCCCCACCTCCTTGCTGCTGTCAGCCACTGGTACCTTAGCATTTAAGAACTGTGGCCTATCAGATGAGGTATCTGCCTTTGCTGCTCCAGAGATGCTGCAGGACCGTGCCGGCTCAACAAAACCTGCCACAGATAAGGTCAGTTTACGGTTCCTAATACATCAAGTGCAAGTGAATGATAATGACAAGCTTCTAGTAGCAACATTTTAGGTCATTTGGCTTCTTTTTAATCAGAAACCTTCCACACAGAGAGCTGGATTGATTACAGTGTTGTCATAAACTGATTTTTTTTTTCCTTTGAATGCAAAATCTCAGAACAGAACTGAAGGTCAGCCAAAGCGTAAACACACCATCTAGTGGCTACAGCCGTAGTTTTGAAAAATAAGGTTTAAAATTGTAAACATTGCAAATGCAATTCATATAAGTTATAATATGACAAATGTATGATAAGATTTAAATAATATTCCCTTACATTTACTCAAACTAGCATAAAAAATGATAAAAAAAAAAAACAGCAAAGTAACCACAATAATATTGAAAATAACCACATACTGTATATACTTTGTAGAAATTTCAGAATGTCACTAAAACAAGATATGAATTCTGGTAAATCTAGGGCTAGGTCAAACAGAGCATAACAACAAATAGTATTATGAAAGATTGTGATACAGACTCAAAACAATGAAGATAAAATCAAATTTGCAAGTTCACTCGTGTAGTAAAAAGTCTTTTTGTTTACAGAACATCATGATTTTGGAGACATTTAGTATTTTTTAATCACTTTCTGATTAAATATCTGTGGATCTATGTCAACACACATACCATGTTGAGTGGAAAACAGTGTATAGGTCACTAAAAATTAGGGATACACTATATTTTTGGCTTATCTCCGGTATGCCGATATGTTAAAACTTATTTGGCCAATAACCGATACCAATATCAATATTTTTCCCCTAAACCTACTTACAGAGACTACAGCTTCCTCTGCTTAAAATACTACATACATACTTTGTCAATTTGGCCTGCTACTACATGTAAATGCAGATGCCAAAAGGGGGCTAAAAATGATGTAACACTATAGAAATATATAATATATACCATACCATTCCATTTTATTTATAGAGCACTTAAAACAGCGACAAGGCCAACCAAAGTACTGCACAAACAAACAGGCAACACACACAATGAAGTACAAAAAATAGACATAAAATCATTGCAGATAATAAGTAAAATGACCAAACACAGATCAGCTGGTGTTGAAAGCAACAGAATAGTAATGGGTCTTT
>JARVJN010000001.1:45348696-45360924 GCA_031763805.1 Argolebias nigripinnis
AATTTTAGTTGACAAATCAATGAAAACATTTAGTCGACGAAAATAATTAGTCAACAAAATTAACACTGGCTGGTGGTGTGCCACAAATTGATTGGCTGCCAAAATGGAGGCCACAGGAGCATGCATGGGAGGACTTTAACAAGAATTAAACAAAACAAGATTAACACTTAAAAACAATTCTTTGTTTGCTCGAAATTATAGCAAAGGTGTGCAGTTGAACTTTTCCTTAATAAATGCACTTTAATAGTCAAATCAGCTGCATTTCAAAAATCAATTTGCGACTGCAGGAGCACGCAGAGGGAGGACTTGCTGTGCATTTCTTTGAAATTTAACAAGATAACCACCTACAGTATTAATGAGACACTTGGTTTGCCATACTGCTTGAGGGCCCTCTAGTGGCTGAAAATGATAATGTTTAACATTTTTCATGTCAGAATGAATGAAATTGTCAGTTCTCAGCCAAAGATTGAGTTGTAAATATGGGGAAGAAAACAAATATTGTTGCTTTGGTGTATAAGGCACAAATTTATGCAAAAAGGTGTGACATATCCAGCAAAAAAAATAAATAAAGAAAATAACACAAGTGTGTTTTAAATTAATCAGCAACTCCTTATGAGTATATATCGGAACATCAAAACAGACAAACATTAAAATACTTTTTTGTGAAAATTGAAAATTTTACAAAATGTAAAATGAAGTGAAAATGCAATTTATTGGTGGAAAATTAAAATAAACCAGTTTTAAATCAACTTTTGTTTGATTCACTGAGGCCGGGGAATCTGTTATTTTCATACAGAGCTGTGGATTACTGAAGACTAGTAACACAGACTGTACATGTGGATGGAAACACACACACACCAGCGGATTATAAACCGTAATCAGGTTCCACATAACAGGATTTATCTGCCTTCAAACCCTCCCAAGCTCATTGGCAATTGGTGAGGAGGTGAGCGTAAGCGTTCTTTGGCCAATGAGAAGCAGAAAACCTCTACAAATTTACCATCAGCCGCCTGACAGATACACAAATCCACCACAAATCAGACATCACATTTTCAGTTTGTGGTTTTTCTAAAAGCATCTTTTTAATCAAATCGCAGCCTGTGATTCCAAAACTACGGGAGTTTACTTGAATCCTTACATAACATTCACTCATGTGACATAACCTTTGATGTTTTAGTCGTGTCACTAAGGAACAAGGATGTTAGTTTATTTTTTAACCAGACCCACAGTACTTTATAACTTTTGGTGACACTGAAAAGGTTATAGCACATGGTATTAAACATACATACTTGCTCCTTTTTACGCATTTCAGGTTTTAAAATTTATATTTTATTGTAATAAAAACAATTTAAAATATCACCCAACATTTTATTTTTGTGTTGCAAAAGTATATAAAAAAATCTCCATAAATTAAAATATTTTTCTTAATGTTACTGCTCCTTTTTAAGCATTTCAAGTTTTAAAATGTATATTTTATTGTAGTAAAAACTATTTAAAATATCACCCAGCATTTTATTTTTGTGTTGCAAAAATAAAATAAAATAAATCTCCATACATTTACAGTGAAATTAATTTAATGTGCCATATAATGATCTGGCAGCTATGGGGTGCTGTGTCAAATTTTCACTATGTTATTGATACATTTATAAATTTTATAGTTCCAAACTAAATATTTAGCTTACAAGCTATTTAACTTGCAAGTTAGAAAGCTAAATATTTAGTCTAATAACTAAATACTTAACTTGCAAGTTAAATATTTAGTTAGCAAGCTAAATATTTAGTTTACTAACTAAATATTTAGTTTAAAACAAACATTTAACTTGCAAGTTAAATATTTAGTTTGTAAATTAAACATTTAGCTTGGACAGAAACGTTTAGTTTGTCAACTAAACATTTAGCTAAATATTTAGCTTGGTAACTAAATGTTTAATTTGCAAGCTAAGTATTTAGTTTACAAACTACATATTTAGCTTGTAAATTAAATATTTCGTTTGGAACTATGACATTAACATGAATAACATGGTGAAAATCTGACTGTGAAAAAACAGCATTTTTTTCTTATGAAAGGCTAAATAAACCTAAATATTGCTGTTTATTTTTGACTGAGTAACTTTACAAACGGCACCCCATAGAAAGCAAACAAATTTTATATTTTAATGTAAATATAATAGTCAGACTTTTCAGTAATCTGACAACAATCAACAGTCTTGTGTAACACAACGGTGTGCATCTAATATTTGTTTAAACGCCAATCTATCAAGCACAATTTGCATGTTTTTATTAAATGCAGAACAGCTTATATCTTGTTTAGAATATGAAAAGGTTAATTTATAAAATATGTACTCTGATATAATCAAGGCACCAAAGCCGGCTGAAACAATGACCTTTCAGTGCGAGGCAAAATCTTGAGTTTCAGTTTGAACATCCTTTAAAAACATAAATAAAATAATTTAAATGTTTTTAAACATTGTATTCTCCCCTTTCAGTGCCTTGGATTCTATCCCTAATCACTGTTCCTTTCTTTTTAACACGTTTTTTTTTTACACAAGCTTAGCTTTCAGTCCATTTCCAGCTTAGTGACCAAACTACAAAATAAAACGCAACACCACCACAGCAAAACAAATGCAAATAAAGTGGTCAACAATAAAATATTCTTTTAGCAGGCGTTAGGCTAACTGATGGACAATTTTAAATCATAAAAACTTTCCTGTTCAGGTTGTGCTTTATTTATTTTGCTGCATATCTTGCAGTATATGCACACTAGATGACATTCAATGACAGCCTGGAGCATCCTGCTGGGATACATCTCTGACTGTTTGGGTTCACAGGAATCAGTTGTGACTTTGTGTCTTCACCTTTAAGTCGAACTGCAGTCCCTGAAATCTAATAATAGCCACTTCAATAGTTTTTTTTTTCTCCCTCCCGTCCTTCATGTTCAAACAGCCCTGGAGGATGGAAACTATTACTCAGCAGGACTCTATAATAGAACAGGATTTGCAACCTGAAGGGGGAAAAAACTACTCTAATTATTGTTGTTATGTGTGAAATGCTAAACACACACACTCAGACACACACATGTCAGAAACAATAACCTGACCTAAACAGACTTTGAAGTTATAATGTGTCACTCAAAATGACGAGGGACTCAATGAAAAATCGTAAATCTCTTGTGAATGTTGATAAAGTTGTACTTTCATTCTCATAAATTTATAAATAGAAATAAATTTGTATATAGCAAGAAAACATTTGCACACTTTAGCTTTAAAAACATATTATTAAAGTGGAATTAATTTGCAGTTAGTGATACACCATGCAAGACGCTACTAGAAGCTACTTGGGATTCACCATCTTTTTGCCTAAGAGACTGATTTCTAGCTACGTATGGCTCTTACTGCCCCCCAGTTTCGAGTGTTGGCATTTGGTAGTGTGGACCAGTTCCAGCTTGATGTTTGGAATCCAGAGACCTGGGGTTCCATTTGGACCAGTGCTGCAGATTCAACGTCAGCAGACTGCTGGCCCTTGATTAGTTGGCTGGCCTAGGGGGGGTCACATCACAGAGGAGTCATACTTCCAGTGACCGCTCCTTACCGCCATTTCCTTCAACTTGCATGTTGCTGGTTCTGTGATAGAGAGAGCTCCGATTTTTCTTTAGAAAAATGTCAATGATAGCACCAGTGTCCTAGAAAAAAGACGAGGTGCAGTTACTGAGCTAAGGTTCATGCGGTCTTACTACGATGATCTCGCCTACATTGAGGTGGCACTTTGTAGAAAGCAAACAAAACCAAAACCGGGAAATACTGGGGCTGGGCCGACTGTGGCCGGTCCAGGTTTTACAATGCATACTAACCTGAAAAAACCTTCTCCCATCCAGATAATATGGGAACTGGGTTTTCTGTCGATTTCCTATTTGGCCAAGTTGAAAGTAAACAATGTCTCCCTGATAATCTGTTTAAATATCAGATAAACATTACATAAACTAATAGTTTTTTTTTGTTTGTTTTTTAAAGCAAAATCTGCACATATTTATTTTCCTTTTAAAGCATTCATGTTTAGTTTGGTTCTGGAACCATAAACAACCAGGACAAGAAAATGTTCGAGCCAGTTTTAGTCCTAAGATTTTAGATGTGCATGTACAAAATGTGTGTTTTACATTGGCTTTTGTTTAACTCAAAGACATCAGGGACCGTTGGTGATAGTCCAAAGACCACTTCTGGCCCTCTGGCCATATGTTGCCCACGTGTGGTCTAAAGATTTTCAAACAGAAACTCGAAAGCAAAAACACTTATTAATAAATCCTTCAAATCAGGGCTTGACATGGTAAATGTTTATCTTTTAAATATAAAAAAAAACATTATTTTTGTCTGAGCAATAAAGAAATAGAACTTAATCTTATAGACAATTTAAAAAAAAAACTTCTGTTAAAACTAATGTTTAGCTATATAATATGTTGACATTTTTATATATACTGTACGTAGCCAGACCTGTAAAAAAAAATCCAATCCCATAATTTCCCAAACACTTCAAGACTGTTTTAAGCCTTGTGCAAAGTAAACAACAACAAAAAAACATTTTAAACAACAACCAATACAATAATTATAAACCACTTCAAGTGTCATTGTTGCACAGTAAGCTGATCTAATATCATCTAAATGTTACAAAATCAGTGATAACTAGCAGAAAATAAACTTTTGTTTTTCACCTCAGACAAAATCTATACTCACTTTTCAGCAACATCTTAAGTGGTGCAGTTGGAGCCTGATGATAATTACACTCCCTGGAATTAGGAACCCCCATGTTTCAGGTCCAGTGTTTCAGGTTTGTCGTGAGCCAAACTTCTGCACATCAGAAGTCCTCCGGACACGAGGCACACCGAGTGACCTCACAGAAAACGTGTCGCGTCTGCGCTCGCCGCAGAACACCTGATCTTGTTTACCACAAAGCCCAGACTCCCATTCATTGCATAGTTAACTGTTGTTGTAACGCATCCCCCGTTGCTTTAAAATGCCAACATCATCTCCACTTTTATGTCTTTCTAATAAATAAATAACTAAATAAATAAATCACAACCTCCCCTAAAATACTACAGGAGCAGTTCATGGAAACAAGTTCATTATAGTGAGAGAGTACCTTGAATGTCCTTGCCAGAAGGTAGCCTCTTTACACAAGAGGTCTAATCCTATCAAGTCTATTTAAGGACAGGTTAAAAACACCCAGAGGCAGACGTGAACACATTACAAACTGCACAGACTCATTAAAAAAAAAGGAGCATCTGTACTTCTGGGAATGTCTCCCAAAAGGTGAAGATCTCCACATTTTTAATAACCCACAAAATGTCAGTGTATGAACTTTATCCTTTCTAAATTGTTCCACTAGATTTAGCTCATAAACTCTGCAGCAATTCAGTGAATCTTTAATAGGAAAACTCTCCGGTGCTGCCTTGCTCATAAGCTTATGGACCGAGTGGTGTTTATATAATCTGTCCTAGCTGAGCAGATCATCAGCACAAATTAGATATGAGACTAAACCAACAGATGAGACATTCAGCACCTGCAGGAACCGGCTTCAGACCGAGGATGACCTTCACTGAATGGGGCGGAGGCACGAATCGTCACGTGGAAATATACTTATTAGTTTCTCTTGGCGATGCTATGCAATACATATAAATGTTAAAGATTCTGACTAAAATATATTTTTTAGTAAAACAGTACAGTACTGGATTAATTTTAATTTTTACTATTGTGCAAGAAACATGCAGCTGAAATCTTGTTTGAGTGATTTTTAGACATTTTTTTCTGAATTGCACAGCTTTACAGAGGTCTGTCCACTGGTCCTAGATGGAGTTTACTCCTAAGGACTGCAAGAATCATTAAAAATGTAGTTAAACAGAAAACTTAAGGTTTGGATGAGTGATTTGTATCCAACTTATTTTTAATTTTACTTACCAGTGATGACTTCTTTTAAAATTAGCAGATAGTTAACTTGGCGTATTTCTATAGAAATTGGTTCAAAAATTAGCGAAGTACTGATCTGAACATTTTTTTTTTAACTTTATTTTCTCTAAACATTGGTTAGGATCTTAACTCGCAAACTCCTGCTGTTTAAGTTTATAATTACACTGCATGTATTGATTTTCTCTCTCTGTGCTTAGCCTTCTTCGAATACAAGGAGAAACATTTGTTTTGAGTGCAATGGTATTTTGAAAGTTTTGTCTGCTTAATCAAAAAAAAAAAAAAAAAACAAGAAGTCAGAAAATTCAAAAAGCTTTGAAGTTTTGCTTAACTTCTTCCTCAAATGTTTTGTTAATCGGCAGAAATTATTTTACACAATTCACACAGCAGGTCTGCTCAGAGCTGTTATACGTTAGATATTATATAAATAAGTTTAATACTTCATAAAATGGCATGCTATACAAGTCACAGCTTATCACAAGTGTAATTGGTAATAGACAATGTACAGTAATCTTCCACCAAATCCCAAATCAGTAAAAGGCATGAAACGTGTTCCGAAAAGATCGGTGCTATTTCACATAATATTGAATTTCTTATAATAGTAATAAAGCAGCAACAAGATTAAAGCCCTTCTATCCCATGATGCAGTTTAACAGCAACATGCAACATATTAATGATTAGAAACAGTCTTATTTCTGCTTTCATATTGTAGCAAATCTGTGCTTTTTCTTTCAAACAGAGCAAAGGTGAGCTGTATGGTCTTACCTCCTCTCTTTTTGCTCCTCGTCGAGCCTCGGGCACTCCCCTGTCCATCCATCCTGCTCCTCCCCACACAGCCTCCCATCACTGTCCCTGCATCCCAACCCAAAGAGAGACAGTTACAGCCTATCTGGGTCCTGCTGGGCATGATTTACAATAGAAATTATCCTCATGTGTCACGAGAGTTAAAAATCAAAGCGTGCATGATGAAGCATCCATCCTGTGCACAGATCCTCCTCAGGGAGGAAAGTGACAGCTCAGCACTCCTTGTTCCTGTGGGTCAGGCAGGCTGCCTGTTTACGTCACGTGTACTGCCAGCTGATGGGGGAGACACGCGCCTGAACATCCTGCCTCTCGTGCTCTGATTTTCCACTCACATGTTGAAAATAATCAATTTTCCTGCTATTTGTTATTTTATGCATAATATGTTGGACTAAATCAACAGACATCATGTCAGGTGACTTGATTAGTCGCATTTTACTATTATTTATTTATTTTACAATGATTAGCTTACCTGACATCCACTCAGCTAAATGATGCATCCGTCTGCAGTTTGCTTGCCACATCTGAACTTGGATGGAAGAAAAGATTATCACGTTATCCTGACGTGATGAACGGGGAAAAGTGTCTGTGAAGTTCAGCCGGGCTGCTTTTCTCCTGACGCTGCACAATCTTCAGTTTATAGTTAAATATATTTTTAAAGAAAGTAATCAAAATCCCTATTTCATCAGTTCATGTGAATCCGTTCTCACGCCAGACTTAAAGCTCCGACTCTCTGCGCATGCGTGAGCTCCTCCTTTCTCTAGAGCGCGCACCATAAAGATTAAATTCAAAAGTAAATAACACAACAAAATAATCTAACAACACTCATACAATAAATTAGCACTCTTAAATATTTCGATATATACTTGTTGAAATTGATTTGTGACCATTAAGGTACGCCTATCATGCTTCATGCACGCTCCCGAGTCGGGGGGGATCAAATAAGTTCGGGGATGATTTTCTCTGCGCAACACCGGAAGTTCAGGAAGAGAACCCGGAAACAAAGAGAAAACGCCTTCACAATAAAATATGAACGATTTAGAAACGTCAAGAAATTAGCAATTCTACACATTTTTATTTCATTTCTGTTTAGTTTAAATAGTTTACTTTTATTGAAATGTGTGTGGAAAAATACAGACTAGCCAAATGTTTTGTAATTCAAAGAAAATCTGGTTCCATGAAGGCAAAAATAAATAAATAAATAAATAAATAAATAAATAATAGGAGTTTGAAACCTTTACCTACTGTACAGTGTTCCATTTTGCTTAGTTTGCCTTTGTTTTTATCTGATTACACATGCTTCTGCCTTATTTATTTTCTTGCTCCGCCCTACACTGAAGCAGATAACACACCTTCCTCAGATATTTTAGCAAACATTTTGATCTTGATTATTGTATAGTTAAAGTCCATACTATACTTTAGAATGGAAATGTGCCATCACAGATTTGTTTTATTCTGTCAGTAACCATTGCATTTAAATTCATATTGGCTTATTGTGTTGTATCTTTGTCTGAGGTCATGTTAATCCCATCTACATTGACACTTTTCAACCTTCAAATTTTCAGTCAACACAGAGTAACTTTTCTGCTGATTCACTGAAAGTGCGCACGAACAAGGTAGCATTATGAGTAGTTGTGCAAGGTAAACACTCAAAAAAAAATTAGAAAGGAAAAAAAAAAGCCAACGCTATAATCAACATCAGATGTCTGTTTATGAGGAAAGTAACTCACACACATCCTGAGGTATGCTTCGTTTCTAGGTGTTGTAGGAAATGCATTGCATACATGCTTCATATTCAGACAAATTATTTCAATAATAAAACACAGAATAATATTAGTCTAAGTGATTCATAAAAGTAAGCTAAAACTTAAAATGCAACATTTCTGCAAATTACTCAGAACCAACACTGAAAATGGAGGACAATATTTACAAAAAATGTTAACAGTTTAAAATTACAGATAATTTTTTACAGAGACAAAACTACATGTATCATCTACCTGTATTAAACTCAGGTTCTGACAGAGCTTTTCATTTCAAACACTGACATCTGCTGGATAAGTTAATGGCTCCAGTATCATCTTGTAAAAGGAAAAATGCAGGAGAGATGTGCAGGATGAGAAGGTTAGCATCAACTAAAATCTTTTAATCTCTTCTTTGTTTACCTCACAGCTTTATGTTACAATTTTTAAGCAAACAACACAACCAGCAGTTCACTAAGGGCCAAATATAAAGTGCTTAATTTATAAAAATATATATATAAAAAGGTTTTATTTTGGTAATCTGGTTGCAAAAGAATCACTTACAAAAATGACTGACATGTATTTCAAATAATTAACATCTTATCTAGATGAAAAACTACCTAATTTCTCAGCTGTTTCAATTTTAGTGCTGTAATTCTGACACAATAAATAAGTTAGATATAGTGTGTTTTATTTAATCCCTTTTTAGCCACTTGGTTTTGGATGTCTGCTCATGACATAACAGTGGAATTGGATTTTATCTCCTTAGTAAAAAGGAGTTAAAAGGAGAAATAGTCAAGAGTTAATTATAGTTACATGTACATTTTCAAAATCCTGAGTGTTAATTGTATTATACCAGATGTGTCGAACCTTTGTGTCCCACTGTAAAAAAAAAAAAAAAAAGTAGATTGAAAAAAAAAAAATGATTCCAAGTAATAAAAATATTTAATATCAACTTAAAAATGCAGATAAATAACCTTAACAAGATGCCATTTTATTTTGCTTAATTTGTTAACCTTGTGATATTCTTAGACTACAGAGTATAACTAAACAAGGAAAGTTGATACTGTATATTGAAATTCACCACTGTGCTCATATATATTTTTTCTTCTATATTTTGTTTTGTCTTGCTCTTAAATAATAAATTAAAAAATCTGAATGGGCAAAAAAAAAAAGTTTAAAAAAAAAGTTTAAAAAAATCTTAACAGGCTTAAAAAAATCTTTACACATTTAACAGTTCAGTCAGTATACAGGTGTAAAAAAAACTAAATGTTATGATGCAACGATTTTCTGAGTCAAGTCAAACCAGCTTGCAAGGGCAAGTAATACCCGGCAGAAAGCAAACCATTTCAAAACATTATCTTTCTGAAAACTAGTTCTATTCTGCAGAGCAATAAATGAAGTTCTTGAGGTACCGGTACCAGTATTAGGTGATATTGTGGCGCGTCTTCAGAAATATGGAGCCGCCAAGCAAGAATCCATTAAGCCCAACCAGATAAAAAAGGGTTAATTGCACAATCAGGTTCTTCTCCTGTCATACAGGTATTGAATCATTTTTAACCAGAAAGAAGTCCCACGTCAAACCATCACCTTGTGGGGGGTGTCCGGAGGGAAGAAGAACACGTGTCACCCAGTGACTACACACACACACAAAAGTACACGTTACAAAAGGAACAATGGTTCAAATGATGCATGAATACCTGCAAAAATCTGTGCAAACATCAGAGGAACACACCTTCTTTTCTCCACCCCTAAGAAGATTTTCCAGTTGTTCAGCCTGCCATGGTTAAAAGGGTTTTTGTAAACCTGGCAAAACAATTAAAGAAAAGGAGCAATAAAAAAAAAAACAATAGTAAGTGACCATTTTTCAAGGGTATTTGGTCTATATGTCTTAATGTTCTGATGCAGACTGTTTGTTGCAGCGCTTCAGACTGATAAAAAGGATAAAAGAAGAAACGTTTCAACAAAGAAGAATCTGTCCAGAGGACCTGACTGAACCTTGTTAGACATGTCTTAATGTTAGGAGACAAACTAAAACAGATTTAAAGAAAAAAAAATTTTTTTTTTGTTACATAGGAATAGAAGAGGTTAACTTTGGTACCAGATTGAGTTTTGGATTTTCTTTCATTCTAACCAAAATGCACTCCCAAGTTTTTTTTTCTTCTTCACATTTTCTTTACCCAAACACTCACCTTTCCCCATTTGGCCATCATTCGGTTTGTTTCCTTCCTATTAATGTGTTTTTCAATGCTGGTCTCCCCTCTGGATATGAGAACCGCATGCCAAACGGTTAACGCTCCCAGAGCCACTCCCACTGTGCTACAAGAAGAAAGCACATTTCAGTCAGTGTAAAGAAACCTTTTATAATTCTGATAAACTACAGTGCATGTGGAATTTGCAGAAGAAAAATCACTGAACCTTCTAGTTTTGCGTGAATAGAAAGTGTACTTTTTGTTCTTGCTCATTTGATGAGATTACGAGAAGGCAAAACTGCCTTTAGAAGTTAACCATCTTTACTTGTGGGACATTATAATCTATTAAAGAAATGTTTTAAAATGACGCATTTTTACAGTAAAACCTAGAATTATATTTCTGAGTATAACTATTATGTCATTTTCCAATGTAAACACACTATTTACACACTATGGAGTGATCTGTAGAATTGACTAATAATGGGTGATACTATGTGGGAGGTTTCTAGATGAGGCAGATAAAACAAGCATCTTACCTGGTGAGCACCCACATATAGATGATACTCTTATGAAACATCTTTTCTTTAAAGGTGTATGGAGGTGCAGGTGTCTGAAAGTTGGTCTTGACAAAAAGAAAAGCAATATTAAACAAAACAAAAAAACAACAACATACAATTAACTTAATCAAGCCGTTGATGGTTTTACGTTAAAATGATACCTGCCCAGATGGGAGTAGACCAATAAGAAGTCCCATCCCTTTTACAGGCATGCCTGGCTTTTCTGAATCCAAATGCTTAAAGTGCTGAAGGAGCAGCCCATGTACACAAACCCCAGTTTGAAAGACAGAAACAAGGAAGTGCCAGTAAAAAATTAGCCCCATGGAAAATAAAGGTGCTGCACATGCAAAAAGGTAATAACAGGGTCACACACAGACACCAGCCGTCCAACTATCTCACCTCAAGAGCGTTATATGCATCAAGGAAAACGTTTCTGCCACTGATGCTGCAATAGACACAGCCCAAGGTCATGAAGAGGCAAAAAGAGAAGAAGTAACGATGATTCAAATGACCCACGCAGTTATTCAGCCAGGCTGAGATGCTAAAGTTAGGGAAAACCTGCAACATTTTTTTAAAGTTACAAAACGCATCTTCTGACAGAGATTACAAAACCAAATGAGATATTTGATGCATAAAAAGATACGACAATGATGGTCCATCTTTAGAATGCACCTGCAAAGACGAAACAAAAGAAATAAGTATCTTACGGGTTTTAATCTGACTGACAATTCAAAATTTTATACAAGTCAAACAATAATAATAATAATAATAACAATAATAATGAATTTAATTTGTAACGCACTTTTCATTAACAAAAATCTCAAAGTGCTACAAAGTACAACTAAAATAAATGATCAAATAAAAACAAGTGATAAAATCAAGTAAAATCAATTATAAAAAAAACAAGACCTGGAGCTAACAAAATATGTTCCATCTAAAGTAATTTTGGCTGTGATCATGCATAAATGATTCAAAAAAAAAAAAAAAAATA
>JARVJN010000001.1:45369539-45386681 GCA_031763805.1 Argolebias nigripinnis
GATATTGAGTTCATTCCCACTGGTTTTATTACTCTTCCCTCCCTCTCCCTCTCTTCTTCAGTGAGAGGAGCATCAGAATGAAATGAAGGTTCAAGGAACCTCTGGGCATTTGGGGCGATGCCATAAAAAAAAAAAAAAGTTTGTATTTCTTGAGTCCATAAGCTAAAAAGAATATAGTACTTCAGTCAGAATACTTTAAAAATCTCGGAAAACTTCTGCACAGACAGTAGAATCCTGTGTGACATACAGTATGATCTATTTAACAGACTTAGTCTATATCAAAGCAATTTACTGTAGTCATCTATGCAAATGGATATGGTCCACTTTTTTATATGCGTGTATGCATCCTTACACTGGGAGTGTATTGACCCCCAAACTTATTTTCACCAGGTATAATTTTGAGAACAGGACTGTTTAACCAATGCAACAGTTAAGTCAGGTCTAGGCCTGTCGCGATAAACAATAAATCAATTAATTGCATGATAAATGAAAATTATCTACCTCATATTTCATTTATCGGCTTTATCGTTTCTTCGTGTCTCTTTCTACTGAAGACATTGGATGACAAAAGGCTCAACTCTGGTGCTCTTCACTGACCCCTCCCTTTCTGTTTTCTCTTTAAAATCCATTATAACCATCCAAAATCACGTTTTTGAATCGTTATGTAAGCAACTAAGCTGAGAAGCTAAGCTACAATCTAAGCTAACAGGCCGACCTCGGGGAAAAACCTCCATCTTGTCGAAGCTCCAAAATTCACGGTTGAAACCCATGCTTTTGTCTAAAAAGTTGTTTTTCTCTGCAAAAATAAGCTGAGAACTTGTTTACTGTTTTTGTTTTTATTAAACCAAGCGTCCGCCATTTTGAAAACCGGAGAAAAGGACGGAGAGACAGACCATGTCACATCAAGGGGTCTCCCTCCCATTTTTCTAAAGAGACACGCTGCTCCCTCCCTCATGAGGTCCGAGGCTCAATGGGATTAACCTGTATAAATAAATGAATGAACTATCCAAACAGTCTTCTACTGCCATCCGGTGGTCAATTCAGTTCATTTATACGTATAGTGCCAAATCACAACAAAGTTGTCTCAGGGCACTTTACAGGAACATTCACATACGTACATAGAAAAGCCTGTTAGTAAAGTTCTCTATCTAAGGAAGTTGTCGAAAAAAGGTACTACACTCAAAACAAACTAACATTTCTTCTTAAATTTGACAATAAGTTCTAATTATTGTCAAATTTCAAACAATATTATCGTTTATCACAATAATTTCGGAGACAATTAATTGCCCAGCCAAATTTGTTATCGTGATAGGTCTAGTGTCAAGTTTTCAGCAGACAGCTCTTTGGGAATCCCCTTGCTGGTGCTAAAATACAATTTTATGGGTAAAACTGTGGTATTTTTATGCTTTTTAATAGATTGATAGAAAATAGGAACAATTTTATTCTTGTGACAAGTTACAGTAATGTTAAACTGGTACTTGATAACATTCTATTATCTAGCTAACTAGTTAACAAACATTTTAGCTCGTTTCTAACAAAAGATAAACTATAAAATGTGTTCTTTCTAAAGTTGCCTTAAGTGTTAGCGCAACTGTTCCTTCTCAAGTTTTGAACTGGATCACTCTAAACCTTTTTCAAAGATTTACCAGGGCAGCCTGGCTACACTTGGAGTAGGAAAACCACACAACTCTTTGCCAACATAGCCATGCAAAGTTTAGTGTGACGTAAAGGTTTTTGAAATAGAGTTTGCATGAACTGATATGAAATGTTTGAAGGCGGAATTGTTTAAATTTGCAGTAATTGACGTTGGTCTTGGCTGCATTTTAACTAGCCGATCAGTCTGGTCACAATTTAATCTTATATCTTCAAAATGAGGTTGTTCAAAGAGCTACCGTAACTACAACAGGTACAACATTAATTGTTCATTCTCTTCTGAACTCTCCCACTAAGTGGCTTAATAAACAATAAGCGTACAGCCAATGGCACATTATACACCAGTCAACAAACTACTGTACAGCTATCTATAGCAAAGGCCCGGTCAAGCAAAGACCTCGTATTGGACCTTGATTTGTGATCTTGACCTTGGAGCTGGGGTGATGATATTATAAAGCAAATGTGTACGAAGTTTTGTTCAATTATCTTGAGTGTTATGGGGGCAGACAAGAGAAAATGGACGGATGGATGGACGGAGACTACACCATAATACGCCCTGCCTTTCTACAGGCGTATAAAAACATACATGTGAAAATGACTGGAAAAAAGCAGCTGTTAATTACGGTAAAAGAAAATCTTTAGGAAGTCTCAAGGTTTATTTTAAAGGACCACTTTAAAAAGGTTAAAATAAAAACGTCTGGATTGTGGGAAGCAAAATGCAGAAAAATCAACAATGACTCAAGACTTTTCCACAGTACTGTGGCTTTTTATCCTAAATAAAGATTAACTCTGTTTGAACTTGCATAGCCCTCGGCAAAACTCACCACCTGAAACCACAGGTCTCCATTACCATTTTTTTTTTTGTGATGAAGCAACAAAACAAAATCCCTGCATGTCACAGGTGGGCTTTGCTGGAGGAACCGCTGCACACAAAAAGATAAAGAAGCACTGATGTTATCAGACACTGCTGAACTGCACAAGAGAAACAGAAGAACGAGAACCAGCTACCCCTCCCACCGCAATTTATTATCACAGAGAAAGGGACTGTGCTCGTAGGAGGCTGGAGGGCTTGAAGTGGAGAAACCACATAAAATGACAACACCCCCTTTTAATTCTTTCTTCTTTTTTTTTTTACATAAAAATCCCCCACTAGAATCAAACTTTCCAACCTGAAAACTTACACTTTTAATTAACTCTGTTATTTCCCCCCCACCAGTTTTCTAACTGACAGACTGGTGTACTACTGATGTAGTGTTTTAATTAGCCTGGGTATATTTGTTGTGTTTTGATATAAGGCCATGATATGAGACAGTATCAAGAAATGTGGAAAGGATATTCTGTATGTTGCCATGTTGCACTGACCTCACAACCTATGGTCAAATATTTTCATCTGAGCTATTTGTTTAGGACAGAAAAGATGTAATGACCAAGATCTGTCTGAGTTCATCCGTCCATGCTGTGGTCATTGATTAAGTGTCCTCATTTGTCTCTCGTCTTAAAGAGTTGGGGATTCTTTGGGAATTTTACAAAAAGTAAACAGTGTTTCTTGTTTGCACACCAATTCAAATTTCACTGAAATATGTGTCTTTAGTTGTTGCAATTTGGGGTTTAGTCTCGAAATTCACTGGTTGCGTCTGAAGTTATAAGCACTCCATTCTTATGATCTACAGATAAATGTATGATCTCAGCCTCAAAAACAAGTGATTGCAACCGTATCAATAGAAAACTGACACAATTGAATATTTCTTTACCGCTAAACAAAGTTTTGCTATTAGCTTCTGGCTGTTCCCGTCTAGTGCAACTGCACTTGAGGGAAACAGCTTTACTAATTAACTCTGGACACCATCAGAACCCCTGAACCCCTGAAGTCGATTACGAGGGGAATTTTGTGTTAAGGCTTCCAAAGCTGAGCATTGAGCCAATCTACTGCCTCAACAACCTCATGTTTATGACTCCCTCAGTAGGAAGTAGACATGACCTTGGCCTGGTTCTGCAGCATCTTCAGAAAGATACTTACTACATTCAGCCTCCAGGCCAACCTCCGCTCCCCTCTGCTTTGCACAAGGCAGGACAAGAAGCAAACATGTGAGCCACAGGTGTCAGGGGTAAAAGTTGAGCGATGCACTGTACACCAGGCATGTCTAAAGTGTTAGGAGTGATAAAGGACCTTGGCGGTGGTTCTAAAATCCACACCTTGTTGGGTAACCTCCAGCTCCTCCGCAGTAAAGCAGAGAAATGTAATAAAAGTTGTAGGGAGGAAGGTAACCGAAGAGCGAAGAATCAATCGTTTACAGAAGCTACAAGTTCTCCTTAAGACGGAAAGCCTCAACAGACAGTGATGAAAGGCTTTGTGGTCAACTTAAAAAATATATTGTGATCCCAAAAGTTGAAACGTGACGTCATGGCAACCAGAGGGAGGCCATGACTGGGAACAGTCTCCGTTCAGATAGAGAAACAGCGGGTATTTTCCGTGGTTACGGTTTGGTCAAACAGCAAAGTCAGCAACCACAGCTCCAGCCATCATCCGGTTGATATAGAACGCTGCAGATTCATAGCAGTTAAATACCTTCTACTCAACTTTATTGGGTTGTTTTGTTTCTTCCAGTTGGTGTCTCAGAGAGAACAGTAAATGCAATAAAGCCTATTTTAGGAAGAAAGGGTAAAGAGGAAGAGGGATCGCAGTGGAGACATTTAGAAAATGTCAGGCTGCTTAGCCTTTGCATCCTATAAACTAGCCTGAGGACACGTTTTGTGATTTCGACTGTCCACCCACCCTTCCTGAGCAGGCCATGTGATGTCAGGGAGATAAAACCGTGTCGTGTTCCCCGGGCTCTGCCTCTATTCTCCAGGAACACGGTATTCCTGCTCATTGGGAAATCAAAAACTGAGGGAATAGTTGGTCAAATCAACCATGACATCTGATTTTATCAACTAATTTGTCAAATAATAAATTTCTGTAGGATGTTTTAATTCAGCTACTGACCAAAATCACAACATACATCAAGTTTCTTCTAGAAAGCCTGAGGAAAACTGGAACTTCTTTTGGTAATTATCTAAACTGACAAAATGATGAAGCTTTGATTTTTAAACTGTATTAGAAGTGCAAAGAGAACTAAGAACGAAAGAAACATTAAAGATGCTGCCGGTGGCTCATATGGTCACCATGGTAACAACACACCTGTCTGTCACTCCCTAACAGCATTCTAAATAAGATCTGGAGGGAGAAACGCAAACCAGAAATTAAGCCTCAAACTAACTATGTTTATAGAAAAACATAACCCTGAACTGTAAGTGACAGAAATGTCTGGTTGTCACATGTAAACATTTGTCTCGAATGTGTTTTATCTGGGAGATATGACTTAGTAAAAGGTATATGTCCTGTTTTGAAGAGAAAATTCAGAAATGGAAGTCTGCTGTTGAAGCTTGGGTGTAACCTTTGCATTCTGCAAAGACTGGGAGAAAAACGTAAGGGTTTTAACAACAAGAGGCAAAGAAGATTAAAGAAGACAAAAATGACAACATTTTGATAAGAAATGTAAAGACTGGGAAAATAATCCTATTTCATTTTCAAATGTTTTGGAAAGTTTAGACAGCTGAAAACTTAATGCAACATCATCCCTCCAAGTTTGGCAATTTTTCAAAAATAAACACCAAAGCATCATAGATATTAAAATGCTCATTCTGAAAAAATAAATAAATAAAATTCTGATCCATTCAAATTATATTTAACTAGGGGTGCACCGATTTCAGTTTTCTGGCCGATCACCGATTTCTAAAGTCTGACCTGCCGACTCTAATTTTGGCAAATACCAATTTAGTTTTATATAAGTGACACTGTCGGGTGTTATAAGATCAAAATGCACCTTTAATTTTCCAATATTATTTTATTGAAAAACATACCCTTGAACAATACAAACTTGTTTTAACTGACCATGAGGTAGTGCTCTGAAATCTAAACGAAGTTCAGACCATTGTTGTTAAAACAAAAAGAAATCTGTAAAATTAGTTTCTCATGCAAGTATCGGCCAATTTCCAGTTTCCCAAAATTAAGGATATCAGTGTCGATTTATCTGTGCACCCCTATTTTTATTACTTTAAAACAAGCAATTTTTATCCAGACACACAGCGGGTCATCTTTCTTTAATTTATGCATTGATGTGTTATCACATTCTAGCTCAGAAAGTGAAATGGTGGCTTTAGACTAAATCTTTTATTTAGCTATCACTTTTTTTTTTTTTTTAACATACGGTACACATATGGTATTTAAGGTTGAGTATAGGCATACTGGATGAATACAATGACAACAATGTAGAAGTTTAGGGTGCATTCACACTAGCCCTGTTGTCCCAAACTTTAGCCTGTTTGCCTAGGAAGTCCGGTTCGTATGGGGAGGTTTGAACGTGTCATCGAACTCTGTCACGGAACAAACAGGCGAACTCTGGCCCGCCTAAAAACCTAGGTCTCGGTCCGGTAGAAGAAAACTTGAGTGCAGTTCGAGTATAGTGTGTATGCAAGCAGACCGGACACAGCTCCGCAAGCAGGAAGTGGACTACAGCGCAGGGCAAACAAACACGCATTTCTCTTAACTCATATGAAGCCGTCAGCTTGTCTTGTGTGAAAAACAACATTCTCCATGGTCTTCTGCCTCATCTTCCACTCATGCTGAGTCCATTGTTGAAAAATGACAAATTAGAACTCCTAAAACCACTAAAACTTTGTCACTCCATTTTTGTTTTTATATCCAGAAGAAGAAATGCCTTCTTCAGAGGTTTTTGTGTAGTTTCTTTCAGTAGTTCTTGGTGCAGCGCCACCACAGGCGAGTGGGGGAATAGGTTGGTTCGAACAGGTTGGCTTGACTGCACAGTGCAGTGTGAATGCAAACTGCACCAGCTCAAATGTAAACAAAATGTTATGAATATTGGTTCCCAACTGAACCGAGTCTACCGAATATATCTGGTGTTAAAACAACCTTAGTTCCAATTAGACTGGAACTCTACTACCATAGTTCACTATCCTTGCAATCATCAAATACAGTACGAGGTTTTTACGTTTCTCAAACTACTGTGCTGATGTCTGATTTTAACTGCAAAGCTAAATTTTAATAGGGGGAGTGGTGGCGCAGAGGTTAGAGAAGATGAGCCTGTAATCGGAAAGTCGCATGTTTAACTCCTTGTACCGACAACATCAAAATGTGGGTGGAAAAGGTGAAACGCCCACACCTACCTCCACCCTCATTCACCCCACTCTGGGCCCTTGAGCAAGGCCCTCACCATCTGCTCCCTAAAACAGGTCTCTCTTGAAAATGAGTTCTCGTGATTCAATGAGACTACCTGTATAAATAAAGGATAAATGTCCAGGACATCCTTGTAAAAGAGATTGATGATTTCAATGGATTTCTTCCTGGTAAAATAAAGGTATAAAAAAATAATAATAATAAAAAATAATTAATTCAAGTCTTCATGACAGCAGACTAAAATTGCTCTTATTTTTGATTATGTTGTTCTCTAACCATTTATACTTTTTGTTTGTTTGCAGAAAGAAGATAGTAACAAAACAGCAGGGCCGGTTAAAGAGGCCAAAAAGCACCTTCCACCATCTGACCCACACTTCCTCCTCATGAATGTTGTTTTTGAAACAGTTACCATCGGAACTCTTCCTCCTCTACACTTCCTGAATGAGACCGTCTTTGAAAGGACAGCCCCGGAGAGAGAGGACAAGGAGAAAATTCTTTCTCACAGTGCAGAGCAGAAGTCTGACCTCATCTCTGGCTTGTACGAGGGAGGCCTGAAGGTGTGGGAGTGCACTTATGACCTTCTGGAACTGATTGAGAAAGATGGAGAGACATTTAGTGGGAAGGCAATTTTGGATTTGGGCTGTGGAGCAGGTCTGTTGGGAATTCTGGCTCTGAAGAGAGGAGCCAGACAGGTTTACTTCCAAGATTATAATGGTACAGTTATTGAACAGCTCACAGTTCCAAATGTATTGCTAAACCTTCAAGAGGATGATGAGGTGGACAGTGACATTGACCAAAAAGGGAAGGACGAGGGAAAAATCCAAGTGAAAGAGGATCGGGAAAAGAATGGAAAAAAGGACAGCAGCCCACCTCCTAAAAAAAGTGCTATGGACCTTTCCCAGCATCCGTTACTCAAGAGATGTCATTTCTTTTCTGGTGACTGGAGAACCTTTCATCCTTTGGCTCTCAAGGTTGACTCACAGCCCAAATTTGACATAATATTGACCTCAGAGACTATCTACAACACTGAGTACTACCCGGCTCTGCATGAGACCCTCCACAAACTGCTGGCACCTGATGGTCTGGTCTACCTCGCCACCAAATCACACTACTTTGGTGTTGGTGGTGGGCTACATCTCTTTGAAACATTTGTGGAGCAGAGGGGAATTTTCTCTCTGGATCACCTGTGGGATGGAGAAGACGGCCTCCAGAGACATGTAGTAGAGCTGCGTTTCAAAAGGCCAAAGGACACCTGATCAAGGACTGTCTTGGACTCTTGAAACTGATGTATTGATGAGCTACTGTTTGTTCATTCATGTAGCGTATTGCTGAAGTCCTAAAACAAGGAAAAATTGTAATAAAATTATTTTCGTCTTTGCTCATTCATCGCCTACACTGTTGTTTTTTTTTCCTGTATAGAAATTTGAATATGCCAGGGACTGAAGTGCTGTTAAAAGGGGCTATTGCAGGTATTTAGATGCATGGGGAGGAAAGAAAGGAAATGGGCTCAGTGACCTTTGCAAGTGTTTTTCCCCCATGTTCAAACGCCAGCATGAAAGCCAGGCTTGTTTCTGCAGTCCAGTGCGAAATGTCAATTGCAACTTATCCCACTAGCCCAAGGATACAGTTTGAAAGTGGATTATAATGTCCCTGCACATCAAGAGAGTGAGATTCTATGGGGTCTCTACTTTTGATGGGACCCCTTAAAATAAAATGTTTGATGCATTTAGAAGTGTATAAATCCTGGAAATATGCTTAAGTAAGGCAGGGAACTACTGTACACTTGTTTTTCCAATGCCACGTTGAATCCCCTTTTCTCTCAGAACAAGGAAATCCACTGAATTATTCTAACAGGGACTTTTCTGAGGAAGAATGCATCAAGTCTGAACTAGTTTCTTGCACTAAAGGTTAGCAGGTACCTGAAGATGAGGAAATCAGTTTTTTACAAGTCACTAAACAATAGGTCTATGAGAAAGCATTCCAACATCCGTTAGTTTGATTGCGATTGGATAGCAAAGTTTTATTTGATGACGGTCTATAGAATACACACCACCTAAGTAACGTATGCTAATATTCTCAAACTCATTCTGAATGTTTCTATGACGAAAGCGCTACATGCTGCCCCGCTAATAAATATTTGACAACTACCAAAACCTTTAGGAAACTGTCTGCAGGTCAAACATGATGGTGTGTTTTCACATCCACAGGTGTGAACTGACTTTTCCACCATGTCTTATTATGCATATACTGTATACTGTAATAAATGGTATGTGTATGAAAATACAGCAAACATGGTTTCTGTTTGCAAAAACTGGCCAGGCAAACTTTCATCTTCGTCATTGTCTCTCAGCTTGCCAGCTGTTTGTGGCCTCCAGGGGAATTCCTGGTTTCTCTGGTAGACATAGCCTTTCCCCTGCTTGCTTTATGGGAACAGGAGGCAGGGCATGTCAGATGGTTTTCCTCAGAAACTATTATGTGTTGATTCACTGTGAGGGGGTGTGGTGTTCACTCCCACTGCTTCCTGCTTACTGGGAAGTGACAGTCAGGCTTACCGTACAGAGGGAGTGTATAAAAAGCAGGGGAGGGAGGTTCATATGATGTGGAAAGGTGTATATATATTAGCTCAGTTGCTCTGAATGTCAGACATTGTGCTGCATCCTTTAAGATTTGGAGGTCACGAGGGAGGAGAACATGCAGGTGTATTAGGAAGAGGTGTGTATTCGGTATGGAAGAAGCTTGCTGCTGATTAAAGGCTTAAAAACTCTGTTGACAAGGACTACTGAACAGTGTTTAAAGCTGTTAAGGGTAAAATTTTGTATTTTTAATGAGGAGGTTCATTTCTGATAAATCCTGGATCTGGAAAAATGTCTTCAGTGAAATATTCAGGTATGTAGATGTGTAGAAATAGCAAATAACAGTCTAGATGTTTTGAGCTCTTAAATAAGAAACTTATCTTCCACGGTAAAATAAAACAAGTGGGTTTAAGCTCATTTGCTAAACAATTTTATTTGGAGACAAGAACTGCTTGACTTTGTGGTGACTTTTAAGACTTCACTGATGACTTCAAATTATTTGTCAAGTTGCGGAACCGGTTGCTTCCAAGTTCAACTGCCGGAACGTTTTGAGTTTCCTGAACATGTTTAGGTGTGACCCTCCTTAGAAAGTTCACTGTTCGGACTCTTTACCAGAGCACAGGCTTTAATGAATAAACCAGTCATTAAGATAACAGACATTGATCTCAACTGTCACTCTGTGTATTGACTCCAGGCCTTGAATGAGGTGGGTTTTTTTTTTTTTTTTCAAACAGTGTTTAAGGAATCTGTGTAATGCACTGCAGCCCAGTTAATATTCAACTTGTGCTGCCAGGCTTAAAAACGCATTTACCAACCTGTGTGTCTATGATCACATGTTCCTAAGATGCTTTACTGGCAGTGCACAGCCATAACTGATGAGTCATTTCATTCCTTGACCGGAAAGCCCTAATTTGATGAGATACCGGTACTTGAATCAGCCTTTTCACTTCAGGGGCTGCAATTTTCATAGGGTTTCTCAAGTTTAAGAGATGTATGGGTTCCTCAGAGTTTCAAAACTCAGTGTAGGAAGGTTGTACTGTGATTTACACTCATTTACTCAACTACATCCTATGTTTAAGTTACATTTTGATGTTTTTACTTTGTTAATCTGTTGTTCAATCTTACACTGGAAAAGTAGAGCTGACGTTATCGCATCATCACTCTGGGTTTCTTAAGAAATGAGGAAGGGTGACAAGACAGTCATACTACTCAGTTCCGTCGACTATTGAACTCCCTTTTTTCTAGGTAAACTCAGTGTAAACTTTTTTTAAATTGACATTGTACAGTGGGTAATTCTAGTTTCTCTTCAACACGTAGAACATTAATCCTGATATATAAGCTGCCTCAAAAGATTTTGACTCCCAAGGATCAAGATGCTACCTCATTTTGATAAGTGCTCTACTATGAGAACTGAATTCCATAGATGGTGGCATCTCCAGGTGTCATCTATGGGCTCAGTTCTTTTGGCATGGTACTGGTTTGTCAAGCATATCATGGTTTGATATTTGAGTAATGTAAGTATTTGTTTCACCAGCAAATACTTTTTTAAATTTGTATGTTACATCACATTTTAAACTTTGACCATTTCATTTTTGATGTGTTTAAATAAATAACAAATAAAAACATTTTCAATTAACTGCTGTGGTTTTATCAAAGTTGATGTAAACCATCATTTTAATAAATGTACTGTATAACTGTGATTATATGTATCATATGAAAAGAGGGAATTTGTTTTAATAAAAAATATTTTGTTTGTACTTTGTTTGACTGAAACTGATCTTGTTTTTAGAAGTTTAGCTATAAAATCAGCAAGAATAGATCAAATAAGAGATGTGCTTTGAAAACATCCATTAATGCCTTTGCAAATACAATGAATTCTATGATAAGAACTGTAAAATATAAAAGTTGTTTCATGATTTTTTAAAAACTCATAATTTATTAATAACTTTAGAGAATTGTTAAAGTTTTAAAACGGTTTTTGGATCTGTGCATGAAACTATTTCATGTAATGTAATGAAAACAAAGTTGATAGGATAGTGATGAAATTTCTGTAATATGATTCAAAATTATACTTGCTATTCATTTCTTACCTAACGCTGTCAAGTCTGAAACAGAAAATGTAATTTTAATCCTATTTAATCATAACAGCAACCTAAAGCTGATACTTTCAGAGTGAAAAGTGCTGACATATTTTCATATTTTTATTCTTTGCATCCACAGAGACCAGGTCCTCTCTTGTTAAATGATGTGTCTACAATTTTAATTCATACCATCTATTATTAAGGAGTTCTAGATGAGTAACTTAAAGGTATCGGGACTCTTTCACCACATGCTTTGCTATAACTGACGTCATACTGATCAGAAAGGAGATGAAGTTGCATATTTTTAATTACACACAGCCAGAGCTGTATCACAAGGAGACATTTTAAATTACCATTTTATTTTCACTTGTTTAAAAAAAATCTCAATTTGTACACATCCTTTATGATAGTCTATTATTGTCTTTGTTGTCTATTGTCATCACTCTTTGTTAAAATCAGGTCTCTCTTGAAAATGAGTCCCTGAGGCTGGGCCTAACCTTTATAAATCAAGGTTGAAGGAAAGAAGAAGGAGAAAAAAAAGAAATTGCGTTTTATGTTTTTCCTTGTTATTGTTGTCAAAGTTAATATGATTTTAAGAAAAAAGTATACCCTGATACTTTGTCTGTGAGGGAATTGCAAGTTCATCATGTATAATGTCAAATTTATCTCTATGTACATTTTCTATAATAAATTATTTTTTACAAAACGTATCATTCAGCTGTCTTTGCTTACTTGGGAAATAAGACCTATTCTGGGATAAGAATATTTGCACTCTCTGACATAAAAGTGCATCTCTGTTTTTTATTATTAATTTTTCTCTAAAACTAAACTGTATATGTTTTTTTTATATATATATCATTAACTTCCTTTACATCATGTCACAGTGAAAGGATCACTAATTCAGTTAAGCCACAATGTCGCAACAAGTTGTTTGCAATGACATTTTCAGACTTATTCCGAATCGTTTTGCTTAAATGATTTACTAAACAAGAATGTGGTCAAACACCTCGATCAGGGGTCTGCAACCTGTCGCTCTGGAACCACATGTGGCTTTTTACTCCCTCCAAAGCGGCTCTTTCTATCTTTGACCAAAACTAACACAAAACTTAATTTTATGTTTAAAAGAAATCATTAGCAGTTTTCCAGCCATTTCCTTTGAATACATGTGGATACGAGTACTAATACACATGAGTAAATTATACTCTAACATTATGTTCAAAGTAGGATGATAATACTCAATTCAACAATTTCCTGCGGGATCAACAGAGTTCTATCTTATCAATTACTCCACAATTTAAAAAAAAATCGCATAAGCCTACAGAGTTTGTTGTTTTAGTAAAAACAACAACAACAAAAAGCAACATTTAAATATTTTTTCTTTACAAGAATCCAGTCTTCTGATAGACTTGCGACTTGGACGTGGGGCACCAGTGACCCTCTGCAACTCAAAAGGAAGAAACGGGTAAAGACGACCGACTGACCGGACGGGCAGACGGATGGAATCCAGTCTTTTCTTTTGTCTTAAAATGTAAAAATATCAATAAATGTTAAAAATCATAGGATGTTTTTAGTTTTATAATTTCACACCTACTGGCCAGAAAATCCCCCTCTAACAAATGTAAAGTGGCCCATGGGCCACCAGTTGATAATGACAATTGTAGTAGGTTTTGTGGACACATTTAATTTAGTGAACGAAGGGGCAGAAATGGCTCTTTCGATTGTAAAGGTTGCAGACCTCTGACCTAGATTATGCTGGACTTGACTAAAACTTTTTAGTAGTTAGCAATTTAAACACCTAAACCATATACTGTTTTAAAAAAGAAAGTTCAAAGCAACCTGAAATAGTAACGAGCATATATATTTTCTAAATAATACTTTTTGTTTTGACTTTATCACATTACTGTACATCAATGTAAAGCAGACATTTAAAGTTACTAATCATAATGGATAAATTATAAATTATGAGTCACTGTTTTAGACTAACATAAATAATAAATGTTAAAATAAGTTAATTCAGAATCAAATTTATGGGACCTACACATCAGTCCTAGCCTGGCCCTCGCCTTCCTACGCAGCTCCGCTCAATTCTATTTCCCTTCACTGCTCCTAGTACGAAGCGAAGTGAAGGACAAGGGTCTGGTTTTAACCAGGCTACATCAGTCCCCAAGTTATGCATTCCTGATGATATTTTCACATCTACAGTACAGTATTTGTATTCACTGTGCTGTATCTCTTTTGAAAATATGTTTTCTAATAGTACTTTTTTATTTGACTTTAAAATATATGCTAATTTTTTTTAACTTGAATTCACAACTTCATTTAAAAAACATTAACTGTGCACTTTAGTTAGCCTACAGTTTATAAAAACAGCCAAAACATCAACACAGCTGTAATATAAACCCTGAGAAACTTGCACTCTTTGAGGCAAAACCTTGACATTGGGTCCGCCTACTGACCGTAAATCAGTCAATCAAAATCATCCACAAGTTTTTCTTTCCTTTTCATTGGCTACAGTAACCCATCAATCAATGACGTACGTCCCTTTCCAACCAATGGCTGTGCAGTATTTTTTCTACAGGATGAGCAACAGGCAGGCCCCCGCAGAGATTAGCACAAAGGTCTGAGTTCACAGTGACGGAAGTCGTTGTTTGCGAGCCATTTATAGTTTACTTTCGCCTCATTTTGAAATTACATATTTGTTGTTTTTGTTATAGAATAACTTATTTTGTTTGAGGCCGTGGTATGGATGAAATACGGCCTACCAGCGGTGCGCCAGCCCACGGGCTGGTGCCGCTGTTTCCTCCCGGACTGCAGGCTATCTATGGGGAATGTCGGCGACTTTACCCCGATCAGGCCAACCCGCTGCAAGTTACTGCCATTGTTAAATATTGGTAGGTAACGAATTGTATTGATGGTGGTTTGATTATATACACTAGCTCAGAGCTTCCAAAATACGTTTGTGTAGAGATGGCTGAATAAATAATAATTTACAGTTAGCTTCCATGCTAACGTTCAGCTAACTAACTTGCAGTTGAGTTGGAGCTCACTGCAAACTACTACTGCTGTTTTAATTCAATAGCTCAGTAAATTTACTGCCATACTATTATAAGAGCTTAAATAAAAGCCTATACGTGAAGGCACCACACTGCTATTTAGTTTAAAACTAGCATGTAAAGCGTTTCTAATCGAACTAGTAATTTCCACTGTAAACAAAAAGTATATCTTATGGTCTGTGGTTTTCTATTTACATATTTTTAACAGGCTTGGTGGACCAGACCCACTAGACTACATCAGCATGTACAGGAACATGGGTTGTCCAGCTCAGGACGTCCAGGAACATTGGCACTATGTAAGCTTTGGACTAAGTGACCTGTATGGAGATAATCGTGTACATGAGTAAGTGCACACATAATAAACGTTCAATTACAATTAATAATAATCTATAGAAAAAGTGGGATGTCAACACATTTAGCCTTTCAGTTTGATCAAATTTGCACTTCACAGGAGACCAGAAGCCCACATACCAACTTATACATACCACATACCGACACCTCTTAATCTTAATATTTATAATAAAGGAAGGGAATATTAAAAAAAACTAATATACTGTTTTTGTTTTTTGGCCTGATATCTTGCTGCATCTGTCTCTTTCAGGTTTTCTGGGGCAGATGGGTCTAGTGGATTTGGGTTTGAGCTCACTTTCAGACTCAAGAGAGAGGTTGGAGAGACGGCACCTCCAACATGGCCAGCCGAACTCATGCAAGGCTTGGCTCGCTATGTGTTCCAGTCTGGTAAGATTAAGATTACTCTTGTGTGTTTGACGTTATGAATTTGATACAAAAATATTTTTGAAAAAAGATCAATGCTTTTCTTTTTAAAACATTGCTCTCTTAAGTGTTCAATGTTTTTTTAATTGTCATTCACATCACGTGGTACATGAGGTGAAATGAAACAATGTACACACACTGTTCATAGGACTAAATTAATTGCAATATTTCATTGTAATTTACTGTCAGTCAATAACTTATACCGGTAAGTACCGGTACATGTATATAGCATAAGCTTTTGGAACACATCTAAATTGAAAGCCAAGCTATGGACATCAGTGTAGGTTTTAATGAACATAAGTGTTGTTTTGAGCTCTATACTTCGACAGTATGTTTGAATTTACAACTTTATTTATGTGTGTGTGTTCACTCCAGGCTCTCTGCTCTGTTATCCAGCTGGGGTCAATTTGCATGTGGGTGGGCTTCTAAGCTTAATGAATGCTGATTCCTGGCCATTTTCTCCCACATATTTTTTCTGAATCTAAACTGGGTACTCAATACCTCCCAAGTAGCTGGATTTATTCAAATGGAAATGCAGTTATTGTTTTTATTTTACATCTGGATCTCAGTTTTTGTTCTTTTCTGTTTCTTCGTACTCTCTGACTGATCTGTCTTTTCTTTTAATGTTACTGTAACACTACTTCAATAAAATGGGACTTTTTGCCATTTATCTTTGAGTTTAATATGCATACTTGCTGTGCACCCATGACCATGTGTGTTATCTGAATAACATGAGTAAAATGTGTTCCCTTTTTTTTACTATCTTCTGCAGAAAACACATTTTGTAGCGGTGACCATGTGTCATGGCACAGTCCGCTCGACAACAGTGAGTCTCGTATCCAGCACATGTTGCTTACAGAAGACCCTCAGATGCAACCAATTCAAACTCCATTTGGCACAGTGAGCTTTCTCCAGGTGAGTTCAAATGTGTCATTCACATAGTAGTAAATAACTCCATTCCACATAAAGCTCATTTTATTCTTTTGTTCTGTTCACAAAGTCAAAATAACTATGTAGGAATTAAATAATGGATTTGGATGAAATACAGTCTCTTAAGCAGATTTAATTATGGCATTGGTCCCTTGGGCCTGTCAACATTGGTAAAACTTTTTTCTTCAAACACTGGAAACAAGCTTAGTTTGTACATCAACAGGTTTGAAGATGCAGAATACCGGTACAGTAAAATAAACAGCACTTTTTGTTTTGCTTGTATGTCTTTGTCAAACCCAGTCACATGTCATATGTGCTCCTCTGTAGCATGAAATATGCATTCCTAAGAAATTGTGGCTTTGCCCATTTTGTCTTATTTCATGCTTCTGATTTCATTTTCATAGCTGTAAAAGACTGCATTTACTCAACAAACATGTTAATGTGGCTTGTGGTGTAAAAAGGGCTTTAAAGAACATGCTCTTTTTTTTTTGGATGACCTAACCAAAGAAACTGCCATGTTCTGGACTGTCTGTAAGGTTTTCTCAGGGAGACATGATGGAAGAGCATTGCACTTCCACTTCAGCACAGTCTATGATGTGTTGTTAAATGCTAACTTCAGATAAAGCTGGTTCCTATCCTAACCATCACTTCTGACAAACTAGCTCCATCTTGCAAATTGACTAGATTAGTTTCTTGATCTAAAAAAGCTAAGTCTGGTCCTCTGGACATTAAAAAAAAAGCAACAACAAAAAAACTTTTGTAGAAACATTTCGTCTTTCGTCCGAAAGACTTCCTCAGTCTGAGGTGCTGTATTCAGCTCAGTCTTATAAATAGCACCCTCTCAC
>JARVJN010000001.1:45517586-45535800 GCA_031763805.1 Argolebias nigripinnis
TCTGGGCCTCCCTACTTAGGCTGCTACCCCCGCGACCCGACCCCGGATAAGCGGATGAAAATGGATGGATGGATGGACTATTGGAAGACGTCCAGTGCAACATCATTCCCAGATCTTTTATTAGAACGTGACAATATTGGGACAAAGGTTTAGGATGGCAAGACAGCCCCAAGCTATGATGCTCCCTCTGCCATGCTTCCCAGTTACCGTAAATGTCTTTAAACATGACACTGCTTTTAATTTTTTTTTTTTTTTAAAACACTCCAGTTACATAAAATCAAACATACAGGAAAATATCCCACAATTCTACTGTCTTTTCCATCCACAGTTCATTGATACACCAGGAACAATTCCAGGGTTGAATATAGGCCAAGCTCTAGGACTCAAAGCCAACATTGGTATCTCTGATATCTATAGGTATGTAATGCCATTGTATCTCTAAGAAAAGTACAAATCCATAAACATATTTCAAATAGCAAAATGTAACCCTTTCTGTAGTGAAAGCCATTTCATAGCTATTAATCACGCCAGACAGGTTTATATTTTCTGCTCTGATTTACTTTAGATACATATTTAGATTTTCTATGTGTCTAAAGCAGGGGTCTGCAACTTGTGGCTCTGGAGCCACATGTGGCTCTTTGGTGCTTCTGATTCGTCTTTGACCAAAACTAAAATAAAACTGAATTTTATTTAAATGATTGCCAACAATGAAAATGACTATAGTTTTAGCAGATTTCCTGTCATTTTCAAATATGTGAAGAATACTACAAATACAAGGCATAAAACATGTGAACTACATCATGCTAGTAGTTTGTTAGCCACTTTAAGTCGACTTCCAGTCTCTGCGTGATCTTTCTCTCGAAAACACCAGAATGTTTTGGAATATCTTTAAGACAAGCTGCTGAGAATGAATATTTGATGAGTAAGAATAAAACACAAAAAACAAAGTCAAAGTAAACAAAAGTATTTATTTTTCTTTAAAAAGGTAATCAGATACCCAACAAACTGGCCTAATTTTATACTGTCTTCTTTAACTTAATTCTTTACGTAGGACACTTAATTCTTCAACAATTAAGAGAACTCACATTGGCCTGCAGAGTTCAGTGTTTTAATTTTTATAAAATTGTTAAAAATTATATATTTTTTCTTTCTTTACATTAATCTGGTCTTTTCTTTTGCATTGAAATGTAAAAATATTAATAAATGTTAATACAGTAATAGACTTTTTGTGTTTTATAATATCACCCCCACTGGCCAGAAAAGCAATCTCCAACAAACTTGCAGTGGTCTACAGGCCACCAGTTGACAGAATGGAGCAGCTTTTGCAACTCTGGACATCGTCGTTAGTAAGCAAAGTGGCAAAAGTGGCTCTTTTCATCGCAAAGGTTGCAGACCCCTGTTCTAAAGGATCTAGGCTTGTTTACGCCTGATTTGTGTAAAAAATCATATCTGATTAATATCTTTCCAGAGACTGTCTGAACAACGAGCCTCTGTGGGCAACACTTCACTTGAATGAGATTTTAGACCTAGGAGACCTGCTTAATGTATCCAAAGTACGTTAACACTCATTTCATTAAAATCATCCAAACAAACATACAAACAAACAAAAAAAAAAAAAAAAAAAAAAAAAACGTGAATATACCGGTACTCATTTTCCCCTCTGAACTCTTCTGTGTTGGTCACTCACAGTACACGGCACAGATCGAGGAGGAGTTTGGCAAAACAGACATCACCCTGACCACAATTACTCTCCTGAGCCCTGAACTGAAAAGCCAGCTTGGCAACATGTCTGCCAATTTACAAAACTTAAACACCACCTCTGCCACACAGCAGGTATGTGTTTTTGTGTAGTATCACTTTCATGACATGTATTTTTATGCAACGCGAAAATGCGACCACGTTTCGTCTTTCTTTCAGATGAACAACTTTGTCAGCATTAATCTGAATACAACCGCAGATCTGCTTTTACAGTCGAGTAGTATTCAAGTGAGTCTCGTAACAGAAACTCTTAAATCTTAACTCCGCTGTGCAATGAATTTGCTTAGTGGCCATTTTTCTGCCTGTTTTTAGCCCAATGATGCTGTTAAAAAAGAGCTGGAAAATGAAGCCATGAAACTAAAGCAGATTCAAGCCGACATTGAAACAATCATCTTTCCACAAGTGGTGAGTCCTCATTTAATCTTTTCCTCGTTGAATCGAATCGCAACGTGACACCTAACTGTTTGTTTCCCCTCAAAGAAAAACCTGAATTCTTCCATCGAGAGCCTGAAGTCCACCACAAAAATAGTCGATGTGAGTGCACCGACTAACACCTGGAGCTGCAAAGAGCAGAGGTCATGATTTATTTTAAATCCTGACTGTTCTCTTCCAGGGAACAGTGGGGGAGGTGCTGAGCAGCGTTGGAGCAGCACAAGACTTCCTCAACACAAATACAAGCCAGATTGTAAAGACCGTGAGTAGAGGCACGGATCACATGAGTTCGAAGAAATGTGCTCCATGTGGTCTGTTAATGCCCGAAGTCACTCACTCATTTAGTGAGTGGGGGCAGAGAGGGAGGGGGCGACTTAGATAGGGCGTGTAGTGGGAACAGTAGATTCCACATCCACAGAATTATATTTAGTGTTAAAGTTAATCACGTTTCTAACTCTGCTAACCTGTTAATGTGATGCATTTTATTAACGCTTGAAGACACAGTGAGCAAAGACAATGTGAGCTAAAAAAAAAAAAAACGACTCAAGGGTTTCGTACAAATTAAACCCAAGAAACTGGGGGCCATTTTCCTGAAGGGCGTGGCCAGCATGTCGTAACAAGTTCCATCTAATGTTCACTTTAAACTGACAATGGTAGGACACTAAAAATAATCAAGCCAGAAGTGTACCTGACACTTGATGTCTATTACAAAAAATATGGAATCATCACATTCAGTGGATGTTCACTGAGCTAATTTAATGTCTGTAAAGTATACAAGAAGGGGGACTTTAAAGGTAGGGTTTTATAGTATTTACACTGTAGTTTTATACATTCTTTGATCCCCACATACAAAATAAAGCTGCTATATACAGATGTGGCAACAATTATATGTGATGGGGTCGTGTCCCCCTCACATAAAAAAAAAAATTCAACCCCCATTTACCATGAAATATTGCGCTGTTTCTATTTCTTTGTGAACTAATCCATTCCATTTGATTAATAGGAGAATACTCAAACCACTAAAAGTCCACTCCGGGTTTTCCTGGTTACCTACAACAACTCCACACCACATGCAGTGTTTCCCAAGGTCACTTGACAGGGTGGGGGTAGAAGGGGGAGACACCTTTGTGTTGCATGCTACCTTAGCGCATGTTAGTGCTGGTAGTTGTGGACCGGTGGGGGGCTAGGAGTGAGTGAAGCGGAGCGCTACGTCTATAGCATCTTAGCTAGCACGTATGCATTGTGTGCCGCTAACTTAGCGCTACATTAGTGCCTGCAGTTGTCAACTGCGGTGGTGTTGGTGATGGGGGAGGGTGTTAGGATGTGTGAGAGAAACAGAGTGTGCTCTATTCACACAGGGAGAACTGTTGGTCAGGCTACTTTGATGCTCTCTAAAATAGTTACTGAATCAAATATTTACTTATGTAGGTAAACGTAGATGTTTAACAACCCGTTAAAATACACAAGAATGCAGGAAATGGCATCTACTTTATTCAAGATTTTCTGGGGCGGACCCACAGACCCCCTTCCCAGTCCACACACATACACAAATTACAAATGCGTCTGACGCCAATGCCACTAAATGAAGGTGCTTCAAAGTATCAAAATTCATGCTCAATAATCCAGGTAAAAAGAAAATCTAAAAAATGTCAGTCAGATCATCTGGACAATTTATTTTTTGTTGAGACGTTTCGTCCAAAGGACTTCGTCAGTCCGAAGAGCCACAACAAACAAGCAGCAAACTCACATAGTGGACCAACCAGTTTGTTGGTGAGAAGATGGTTTCTGGGGTCCACCCTCTCCCCCGTCAACTCTGCTGAGGCAGCTATAGCCAAAGTGGTCCAAAACATCAAAGTTCATGCTCATTAATCTAGGTTAAAAAAAAACCTTCTTTATTCAAGATATTCTGGGAGAGGACTTCTGATGAAGTCCTTTGGATGAAACATCTCAACAAACGATGACCTGACTGAACTTTGTTGGCGTTGTTCAGAGAGTTAACCGTACTCAGAGATGATTGACCTAAATAAATTTTAAAACACTTGGACTTTGGAGAAGAACGACACACTGCGGATAAACTTCTCTTGCGTTTTCTGATCAATATCAAGCTGCTGTTCTGAAGCTCTGAGAAGAAAAGCCATTTCAGTGTGGCTTTATGACTTTTAAAAAAATTAAAGCATAAGAATAAATAAAGGAAACATTTTCTTTTCTGTTCATTGTAGGAAGGCAGAAGGTTTTTAGATTGTCAGGTGGGATACTTCACTGCTTTTATCGACTGGGCCAACTTCACGGTAAAGTCTGCTCAGACACTTTTTGACACTTTTGATAAATAAACGTGTATTGTTACAGTGATGCGTGCATTTTTCCTCAGATCACGCAGCGTGTTGGGCGCTGTGGGCCCTTGGCTGGAGCTGTGGACTCAATAGTCAAGGTCACCTTCTGCTCAAACATAGTGGAGTCTCTGGTGAGCATCAGAAGTCAAACCTTCAGCTCCACTAACTCTTCTTCTGGAGAGTAAAGACATTTTTATTGCCTGCTGCCAAAAGGCGAATGCAGGCAATCATATTTTTGCTCTTGTCTGAGTGTTTGTGTGCATGTCTGTAACTAAAATTTCTTGAATCAATATAATAATTTTAATGAAGCTATCAGCAAGTATTCATTGGATGCACATTTAAAGTTGATTATCTTCAGCCTAATTCATCAGGCTGAATAATAATAATAATGTAATATAATATAATATAAGAACAGGTACCTCTTGTAAATGAGTCCACGTGGCTCAATGAGACTAGCCTGTATAAATAAAGGCTGAATGAAAAATCATGGCTGCCACAGCTAGCTAACCTTAAAACTCACAAAAAAGACCATCACTTCATCAGCTTTACAAATGCTGACCTAGATGTTGTTATAGTAGTAGCTGAGACTGATCCCCAAAACATTATGAGTGCTAGATCTTTGTTTCAAAATTTGCATTAACTATTTAGAGTCAACTCAAGTTCAAGCTCAAGTTTCTTTATTGGCATTCACATCACGTGGTACATAAGGTGGAACGAGACTTTGAACTCAGGGTCCCAGTTACACCCCAAAATAGCAAAATACAAAGTATAAAAAATGACGCTAAAAGGTCCAAGATATTCACTAAACACTAATAATGTAAAATAATACAGTATATTAAACAGCAACACTGTTAGTAAAATATCTTATAAATAACTAGATAAGCTTCACAAATACACGGATCAGCAATCATTACCGATATAGTCACAACTAACTGACCAATTTCAAGATGGCCACCATTAGCTGATGCAGTTACAACAGTCAATTTTACAGATGTTTAGTGATGTGGTAGTAGCGGAGAATCATATCCAACAGAGTGGTACCACGTGGTTTTCTCAATATTTTAGTTTAAAACTCTGGCATTAGATGTGGTGGGCAACTTGCTAGGCTTTATTTATTTATTTATTTACATTTTAGTACATTAACTTATTTTTCCCCACTATTTTTTCCTCTCATTTTAAGAATGCTTTCTGGCTCAGTCTGGGCTGGTGCCTGATGTTCTTCATTCCCAGCATCATCTTTTCTATCAAACTTGCCAAATACTACAGGAGAATGAAATACTCCGACTGCTACGATGAGTAAGTAGAAAAATAAAAGATTTCCATACGTTGCTCAGCAATAACACGACTGATGTGAGTGACTGAAGGGGCCTTTTTCTGCTTGCAGCAATCTCATCATCATGAACAACATCCCTCGGGCTCAGATGAAACTCGCTTGAGAGGTGAAACTTTTCAAAATAAAAGCCTGTGGAGTCATTCTGCACTTGTGTGGCGCAAAATGAAAGATAGAAACATTTATTTTTAAATTCCATTTCTCCCCTTCAAGTGGAGAGATTAACTCATAAATTATATTTTTTAAATCGAAATAGTTCACATAGCACTTTTCAAAGTCACCTCAGAGTATAAAAATAAAATAAAAAAAACTAAAAAGTTTATTTTTTATATTTTTTTAATGCTTCCTATATAATTGTAAGTTTTTACTGAGCTGCTGTCGATATGCGTCATTAGCCTGATTTAGAAATTCAGACATTTATATGGATGCTCTGTAATGTCTGTTTGGCAACTTGACACTATAGTAATACTAATTTTGACTTGCATTGATATTTGGAAACACAATTTCCTGAAACCTTCAAATCATACACTCATTTGTCCTGCTAATACTTTTGAATAACTCTTTGTTTTTTTTAACCACTTTTTAAAAAGTGTGACTTTCTTTTGACTGAACCTTCCCGTTATTTAATTTTTTTCCCCTCTAATGCTTTGTATGACAGAGTAAATTGTGTTTTCTTGTTACACAGCACTTTACACAGTCTGTTCAATGTGAATATAAAATGTTTCTCCTACTATGAACAAGAGACAACTATTCAAAAGTTTAGCGAGTCGTCTGTTCTTTGCCGTGCAGCTGTCACATCATCACTAGAATTTTCTGTTTTATTTTATCCTCACAAAACATGAGGCATTTCTAAAAGCCCCTTTGTAACACAACATTTATTACTTTTATTTTTGTCTTAGCACAAACCGTTCCCAAATGTAAAAAAAAAACCAAAACAAAAAAAAAACATGCAGTGTTGCACATTTACTCAGATCACAGCTACTGTTGAGAATGATTTTTGTATTACAGAAGGCTCTGATTGCTTTATTTTCCTAGTAGCATTTTTATTAGTTAAAATGGTAAATTAGTTTTTTTATTAGATATTAAAAATGAGTGAATAAAAAAATTATATATATATACAGCTGTATACAGTATATATATATACATATATATACTATTCCAAGTACAGTATCTGTATCATAATTATATTTACTCTATTTTTCAGACTATAAGGCACACTTAAAATCCTTTATTTTTCTCAAAAATCAACAGTGAGCCATATAATCTGGTGCACCTTATGTAGAATTCTGGTTGTGTTTACTGACCTTGAACCGATTTTATGTGGTACACGCTGCTCAAAAATCTGTCAAAATAAACTTATTTTGCTTAATGCCTCTTGTAATCCGGTGCGCCTTAGTCTGAAAAATATGGTACTGGTATATGTCGAGTGTGGACTGGAGGTCCCACAGTCAAAGTGGGAGACTCCTCCAAGTGTGGTGGAGAATGGAGGGGCTAAGATACTGCAGGACTTCAGATCCAGACTGACAGGTGATGATTAACCCATCAAGCACTGTGGAGGTCGACAAGCTACAGAAAACGACGTAGCAACCCCAAGCGACTGTAACATCAGGAGCACGAGAAGCTGGAGACAAACCAACAGCTAAACGAGGAAATAGAGAAGTTGTGGAGAGTCAAGGTGTCATCAGTCCCAATGGTCATTTGAGCACTTGGTGCTGTGAGCCTCAGACTGCAAGAGTGGCTCCAACAGATCCCAGGAACAACTTCGGAGATCTTTGTCCAGAAGTGCACAGTCCTAGAACAGCTAAGGTTCTGCGCAGAACCCTCATACTCCCAGGCCTCTGGCAGAGGACTTGTTTGGGTAAAGTGGAAAACTAGGTTGAGCAGAGTGTTTTATTTTTTTTGCTTGAGAGGGAGAGTGATGTACAGTATTTTGTCATTTTTTTCCTTTAACATTTTATGATGACTAATATAAATAAATTATTAATAGTGGTTTATAACTAAATCTTCAAAACAACGCAATGGCCACCTAAGAAGCTTTTTGTTAACATTTTGAATGGACATGTTTATGAATGAATATAAAATAATGTGGCAACAGTTCCTACATGTTGTTGGTCAAGAGCCGTCATTCTCTATCTGCTTTCAACAGTACATTTGTCATCACTGTCCTAAACTAGTTTGCATAAATAATGCTCAGCCAATCAACGTGCAGATCAAATAACATTTTGGAGGAAAGTCCAAACTCAATTTGAAGCCACGGAAGGAAAACAGTCCAGGAGTAGCATCATGGATATCTAACTCATGTTTAAGATTCATCACCTTCACTCAAAGTATTCTAAACACTGCAAGCACTTCACGTAATCCCAGTGCAGTCTTCTCTCTTGTGCTGCTCTGGATTATCCAGCTGCTCAAAGGCAAGCAGAGGTCGAAGTGGCAGAAACCGGCACCTCGTTTAGATGAACCGTAGTGCCAGATATAATTAGAGCGAGCGAATCGACCGCATTACAGCACCAGCCTGACTTGAAACCTTGTAATGGGAGATGCTGGATGCAGGAAAAATCAATATGAAGGGAAAAAAATGAGAAGAAAAATCCAATGAAAGTGAAAGGAAGGTCAGGTTCTGCAGGTTTCAGCACCTCCCTTTGTGTCTCTAAAACTCTCGTCCTACAAAGACACAGAACTTTGTACCACTGCTGCGATTCCAGCTTTAAATTCTAATGCGGCAAAAAGATGTGCGCGCCAAACGTGCATCAGCTCTAAGTAAAGGGCTGGAAGTGTAAAAACTAATTAAATATTTTCACTAGATTACACACAACTGAAGGGATGGGTGGATTTAATCATAGCTGAAATGGAGGTATAGTGGAGAATACGTGCAAAAAGTTTAATGTGCAAAATTTGGCTTAATGAACTAAAAATCTGAACAAGTTATTTATTTCAGCTGTTTTATGTTGAACCTCGTGTGATTCATCTTGTTGTTGTGCAGCAAAGTGAAAGAAACAAAGAGCTGAACAAACCAGAATCAGTCCGTGCATGGCAGCGATAACTTGGCAGTGACATTACTATTAGTAGTGTTGTGCAAGCTAACAACTAAGACAAAGTTTAGATCATTTATTCACTGCCCGTCACCAGAGCGATAAAGCTTCTGTCTGTGTTCATCTGTCTGTACAGTTAGCTTGAATCAAGATGGCTGCCACAGCAAACCAACGTATATTCTGACAGCTGACTGTGCTTAAAACGGCGTCATTAACAAGTGGAATCAACTCTGTTCGCAAAATATCACATAACCAATTTTATTTTTAATGGAATTAAAAAGTGTTGGAACTGAAATTAGATCAGTTAACATCTTGAACTGGGAGGTTTTTCAGGTTATTTTACTGCAAGTTTCATAAAATTCAGCCAGTGATTCATAACAGAAACACACATGAAAAAAAGTTATAACCATTCACCAAGCATTCACCTTTTGGCAGCAAACAATAACTTAAAAGTGAAATATAAACTTCAGTCTTACCAAAATAGATCAACTTTTATCTTGGGATTCAAATCCAGCATCACATTACAAACTCACACAGCTAACAGAGGGTTTAATCTTTAGTTTAATAGCATGCATTTGCATATAAATACTCATAGATTTCTTTTAAAATACTTCCTGGCTTAAGCATTGCCAAAAGTAAATAGTTACATTTAGTGCAGCACGATTTAAGGCAGGTTAATGTTTAACAGACAGTTATAGAATCCGGTTCTGTTTGGGGAAGTCAGGGGGTTCCCAGTGAATCAGTGCATCGTGAAAGTGAAGCGATCTGAACCCAGCTGAGCAGGTTGTCACGGTTCAGAGCAGACATTAGAACGATAGAGTAAAGTAAAGCATAAATAAGTTTCTTCTTGAAATTTAAAAATCCAATTCAAGGTAAAACGCTTTAAAGATCAAGAATTAGCAGCAATAAAACACTGTATTCAATAATACAGAGAACTGGTATAAAGATCCACTTCAGGGTCTCTCTAAAATGAGGAGACAGCAGAAATGTGACACTGCCCTGTCAATGAAGGCGAGAGGCGCTAAACGTTCTGCAGCATTCTGGAGTCTGATTGTCACCACAAACATCTAAGGACTTTTGAACCTCACCCCTGAAGAGGTTTGACAGTTATTTCAAGGATTTTCCCCAAATAAAACCAATTATGAACATTTCTCCACGTCAGTCGGCATAAACACAACCAAACACAAAGAGGCACTTTTGTTTACAGCCCTTAAATCTGTGGAAGAAAGCTAAAGTGTGGTTCAAACAATACTGTCTGGTTAGATATAAAAGTGCAAGAACACAGAAGGCTTGTCATCTCTAGTGACATTAGAGTCCATGAAGGAGGGGGGAACGGAATGAATGGTGACTTTATACAATCAGCAGGGTGCTTGGGTTAGTCATAATACGTCTCACACACACTCGAATCGCCAGAAGATCATCAGTGAAATTAAATTTGAAGTCCAATGCGAGTCACTTTTACTGGGAATTTAGTCTAGAATGTCCTGTGAGTTGGGGCGGATAAGGAACAGAGAAGACGGGCGTTTACAGAGAAAAACGACGACCGGGGTTGAAAAGAAAAATCACAAGACAACACAACGTGAACGTTTAAGCTGCACGGGACAGGTCCAGTTTAGAGATAAGGTGTTAAAACTGAATCAATCAAAGCAAGGTCAAAGTTCAAGCGTGCTTCAGATGCCAAATGTGAAACTAGAAGTCAGCAAAGGAACCATGACCCCTCTCCTCTAAAAAAAAAAAAAAACACCAACTCATTTAAAACAAGAACAAAGAGCAGCTCGTCTGAATCCTCTCAGTAGACTTCTGCACGGACGCACAACAGAAAGTACAAAATAAAGACTGAAGTTATAAAGACGTTCACGTCTTTTCTTTTTCTCACAAAGCACAAGGATAAACTGTACATCATCAACTTTGTTTTCCACCAAGCAGCACTGTAGGCGGTGTATATTCTGATACGAATAAACAGGACTATACGTATCCACATGCATTTAGAAGATAAATTATCCGGTCATTTATTATGACGTTAACGACATGGAAAATAATTTAGGGTTTAGTTTACTGTTTTTACAACAATACAATTCCTATTTGTTCATTCTTATCGGGGGTTAAACTCCCTAAATGCGAGAATATTCTCATTTACATGCACTTAGAGGTACATTAAATATAAAAACTTTATCCTGAACATGGTGCAGTAGACCCTTAGTTATAAAATGCGAGTACGCACTCAAAGTAAACAAAGTATTTGGGCTGAATCTGCCAAAAAACGTGGTATTTGGCAGATGGGCACAAATGTTGCTTGGAAATATTTAAGGACACATTAAATTAAGAAAAAAAATAGTGTGGATTGTGCTTCATGACACCGCAATGAGTACCTTTAAGAGATAAATACCACTGATATACATATCAGATTTAAACTGACCTGCCATAGATTTACTGGGTGGATGTTCAGAAGTCATTTTATATGTTCTAGTAGTCATATTTCTACAATCTGCTCCAAAACATCATATGTCAAGTAAATAATACACAGAGGAAACCTCTCATATTTGTTTTTTTTCCTGTTTGATTAAGATTGTCGACATACATTTAGTAAAGATCGTGTGTGGAATGCAAGTTTTTACATTTGGTTTGTGCAATTTTAATCAAAGCCGAGCGGGGCAGCAGAAAGTGCAATGCTGGACCTTTGAATGGTGGTGTGTGTGGACGGTCGGGGCTCGGGTGTTTCTGCACGAAGAGCCGCCGTGACGCCGCTGCACAGAGCCGAGTCTCTGCTCGGGCGTGTGACGGAGCTCGCCTGCTCTGTGGGCTGGCGAGGAAGAGCCGGAGGGGGGTAAGACGGGGATTGTAGGATGTCAACGTAACGCTGACTTGGCTTCGTCTCGCTCTGAAGGACTTTCCTCAGCAGAGGCTTCAACAGCCCGATGGTCAGCTGGCTGCTGCTGTGAGGGTCTGCGAAAGGAGGAGACGAGGAGTTTGTGTGGGACATAGAGAAAGAAGCGGGGTGGGATGAAGTGTTCGGAGAGGGGAGGCTTTTGAGCACCAAGTTAAGGATAGTGGTGACGGTGAAGTCTTCAGGGCACAGTGTCCACAGCAGGTCCAGGTACGGGTCCAGATCTCGATGCTGAGCCACCTCGCAGAGCAGCGTGGTAAAAATCTCCTTGTTGAGCAACGGGCTCTGTTTGCAGAACTGCTGGGCCACCTGGGTGACCCGCTCCCACCGCCGCTCGTTCATGAGGATCCTCAAAGCCTGCAGGATGGCGTTGGGCCGTCCGCCGACCAGCAGCAGCTCCACCTCCAAGTCCCGGTGCTGGTCTCGGTCCCGGTTTACGCCGGACAAGACGCACAGTGCTCGTTTGTACAGAGGCACGCTGTTCTCGCCCTCCCCTCCTCTCCCACTGGAAAAACTCCAGGAGGAAGACGCGAGGCTCAGACCCAAACTCGTGGAGCCTTGTTGCTGCTGGGCGAGCTCGAGGAATCTGGGGAGCCACGTGGGCTGGAAGCGAAGGACCGACTGACAGAGGAGCTCGAACACCGGCAGGACAGCTGGGGAGGTGGGGGGGTTGCCTTTACGGCTGTGGTTGAGTTTCGGCTGCCCGTTTAGAAGCAAGCGGGAGGCTGTAGAGCTGGACAGCTGATGACTGAGGACAGCTTTCCACACGTCTGAAGGAGCCCTGCTGGAGAGCGAGCCCTCCCCGTTGCAGTGCAGCTGAAGGGCAGCCTGGACAGCCCTCCACGCTTGGCAGGGGAAGACGCTGAAGATTGAGTTCAGGTACAGCAGCTCCTCTTTATCCATCTCAGAAGACGACAGCAGTCTCACCACTTCTTTCTCCACCAGAGTCTCGCACACCACCTCCACCTCCTCAGTGCCTCCCCGCACCAAACTCCCCTTCAGCTCCTCCAGAGTAACGAGGGCCTTGAGCTCGCCCTCCAGAGAGGCCATGAGCTTGTCTTGACCCGCGATAAATTCCCCTTCTCCATTCTGCAGCAGCTCGGCGCCCTTCTTCGTCAAACCCGTGCTGAGGAAGCTCCTGAGGATGGAGGCTAAAGAGATGGGAGCCTGGAATCTTCCTCCTTTCTTTAACGTGTCCACGGTGAGCTGGGTGCTGCTCAGGCTCCTCTGCTGGTAATATTTACAAGCCTCCTCAAAGACTGCTTCTATCAAGAGGGCACCGGGATGAACACTCTCGACTATACTGAAACCAGGAGGCTTTAGCTTAAAACTGCAGTCTGCCGAGTCTGTTTTTCTGTCCACTACCACAAAAAGTCCAGTTTCTGAGAGCAGATGTGGAGTTTGCCTTTCAGTCTGGTTTGCATATAAAACACCCGCTCCCTTCAACACAATCTTTTGCAGTTCTCTGCCACAACTCAAATCTATTAGATGCAGGTTTTGCCCCATTATTAGCGCCACAACATTTATGTACGCACATATGTTGACACGTGCGCCACGTTTTACCAAACAGTTCTCTGGCAGTTTGTGCACTCGTCTCGTCGTGCCGTCTTTCTGCAGGAGCCACAGCCAGCCGTCGCCGAGGAGAAGCAGCAGGCCTCCACAGTCCGTAGGCGAAAAAGTGACGATCTCAGGCGGCTCCAGAGCTGATAAATATCCCAAACAATCCGTGATCAGTTTCTTAAAGTCACACTCTTTGGATGAAAGCCTTTTGATGGGGGTGTTTTTACCCACGGCGCTGACAGCGAAGGAGTCGTGATGAGGGCACCAGGTGAGGAAGAACTTAAAGACGCACGACAGCGGCTTCGCTTTCAGGTCAGGAAGAAGGTGCACGTTCTCCCCCGAGCTGATCACAGTGAATTTAGGATTGTTGTGAAGGATGATTTTCACCCCTGCCAAGATGACAGCCCCTTCCTCCACCTCAAAGTCACGTCTGCAAACACAGTACCTTAACTGGTTCCTCGTGGAGCTCTCTGAAGGGGGTCGCTCCTCACACCAGATGATAGAACTGGAGCAAACGCAGACAGATACGACTCTGGCCTTGGGGCTGTTGCACAGATCTGATGTCTGCAGGAGACGCCAGCCAGCCCTGCTCTCCTGAAAGCACCAGAACTCTGCTCTTCCATTCTCACAAATCACTGCAGCGACCGCCGCTCGGCTGCTGTTGTTGTTGTAATGATCCAAATAGCAAACATCCACGACCGGAACAGTTTGTGGAGAAAACAACTCCAGTTTCTTGTGGTTCTGAGTCGGCGGGGGTCTTTCGTACTTGTCATAAGTCACAAGACCGAGCTGAGGGTTGCGGAGGATGATATGGATGTGACGTCCATCTGGGCTCACTCGAACATCCGACAGGCTGTTGAAGTGCTCGTCCTTAGACGAGTTTAATAAATCCGACAACTCCTGATTGTCCGTGAAGTCCCCGAAACGTGACAACTCCTCCAACTCAAACCGCGACATATTGACGTTTCAGCTAGCCCGCTAGCAAGTTTGTGTAGCTCATAAATGTGACCTCCGTGCACCAGCGAGGCTTAACTGAACCGTTCCGTTAGGTGGAAGCCGTTAAAGTCCGAGCGGAAGGATACATCCTCCGGCGTCCTTCGGCTCCACTAGTTCCATGGTTAAAGATGAACCGTTAGCTGACGGCGACAGACAGCTGAAAAAGTTTCAAAACCGAACAGAGAAAGGCACTGTACTCCCGACGCCGCGCTAAACATTCCTCCAACGTCACGGGATTGTTGATTTCCGGATACCCGCGCGTGATTTGCATAAAGAGGAGGAGCCGAGCGCGTGACGTCCGGTCAGAAAAGATGTGCTGGCTGGAAGAAACTGCTTATGTACTTTCTGGCAACATATCTGCACTTTTATTTCCCAAAATATTCTTGATGACTTTTCCCTTACTTATGTAAATTAGATTTTTATTTTAGATTTTTATTTCATTTTGAACAGTTAAAATTTTTAAACAATACCATAAACAAATAAAAATGTAAATATTTCCACCAAAATATTCTGGAAACAAAGCAAAATGTTCAAAAAGGGAACAGGAAAAAGCAATGGCTTATCTAGTCCTGTCCCTAAACTTACATACAGATTCTGAACCAAACCAGAATCGTAAAAATAATGAACAACCCAAAAGATACACAAATTGCAGACCAAAAAAAAAAATTGTAGGCAAAAGCACAAGCTTTTTACACCTTCACTTTGTTATACATCAAAATCAAAATAGCAGAATATTATCCTGTATATTTGGTTTTTCAAACATATCAATGAATTCCAGCTAAACAAGCTCATAAAAATACAGAACACAACATAGGAAAAGCAGAAAAAAAACCACTCAAGTCCTATTATATTTGTTTAGTAAATTATTTTTATATGTTTTTTTAAATTTAAAGATTGAAAAACACAGTTGAAACTCCTTTCTACAACTATTCCACACATGTGTTACATATAGGGGATGTGCTCACATGCAAAATGTCTACTTAATTATCCATTTATCCCCACCAGACGTGCAGTGGACAGAGGCAAACATCTGCAGCAAGGCTTTAAAATGGTGCAAAGTAAACCTATGGAATTATGTAAGGGGCTTCTGTGCGTCTGCACCTGTGTGGGTGTGTGTGATGTTGGCTAGCATCTGCATGGGAAGTGGAAATGTGTTTTACAACTTGTATACTCTTGTGCAAAGCGAGAAAGGTTTCACAGAGACAGGCTCCCATCAGCTGATCTTATGTAATATTCCTTTGTCAGTTCTCCTGATAAAAAAAAATCATTTACAAGGTGCCGATAGCGTGATTTGACTGGCACTTTAGGTCCACTGGGAGCTGCGAGCGACGTGCGCTCCCACCTACTCTTATATAAGAATAGACTACGGTGATGGAGAGGATGATGAAGAGTGTGAGACGATGAGGATTAAAGGTGAAGGCAGTACAGTCTGAAGGAGGAGGAAGGTGTGTCTGCCATTTGCTTCTTGTTTCTCTGATTAATGGGTTTATCTCTTTTACATGATTGAAACAATAATTGCTCTGACCTAATATGGGCTTTAACTTCACATTGAATAAAACAAATGATTAAATTTAATCTAAAAACAAACAAACAAAAAGATCATCAGAATCAGACGAGCGTCAGCAATCACCGTTTTATTCTAAACTTTGCTTCAAAGCCTGGGTTTAAATTTGCACAAAACAGGAAGTTACAGTACTGCAACGTCCCCAGTTCAGTCAAAAATACTCAAATTAAAGTAGTATTCTTTGGAGGAATGCATATCTCACTCCCCCAAAGCCAAACTTTTAAATAAAGACATATACAGTACTGCACATCTTTCTTGTTCAGTCATCTAAATAAGTCACTTATTGACTTTATTTGATTTGCAATTTTCAGACTTTTTGACTCAACAGTATGAATAGTCCTTTTTCTTTCAAAGCTATGACCCAAAAATGCAACACTAATTAGAGCCTCAGGCATGGAGGGGATGACAAAAACAGAACTCTTTTCTTATTATTAAAAAACAAAATACAATGACAGCTCTGTGAGCTGGGAGCCATCCGACACTCAATTTAAATAATCCAGAACTGATTGATTACAATCTCACAGACGTGATTATTCTTTGTGCATGAAATCACTTGTACTGGTTGGGGAGTAGTTGCCTTAAAAAAAAAAAGTTTAACTGTGACCGCAGAATCTGAATGATCCCACTGAATGATCCCACTCATCTCCTGCTGCTCGTCTCTGGACTCGACGCTGCTCTCCTGCCTGACTGAGCAGATGTTACAGATGCTGTTTTTCTTCTGCTTCTCAGTCATCACTGAAAATAACCAACTAGTCGCACCTCTTCAATAGTTGCTGATTGTATTACTTTAAGTTCTTACTCGCTTAATTATTCAATACAGTATTTGATTGTTATTTTAGCTGAATAGATATTTACTTTGTACGTACTGACCCATGTCAAAACATTTAGATCTCAAAGCTGCGTTTGATAGGGTTAGGTTAGGTTTTATTTGTCATGTGCAAAATCAACACAAGGTCAACAACGCAATGAAATGCTTAGGACGAGAAAAACCCGTCTTGACTCGCAAAAAAATATATATATCAAAGCATGCAGCAAAAATACTACTAACGTTTAAAAAACAACTACCGGTACTAACGATTGCAGTGTATTCCTGCAGAGGCTTGAAATTGCTTTTTGAGATGACAGAAATTTCAAAGGGCCAGGATAACCTATTTTTATCCAATATATATTGAATAGTTTATATGAATGATGAATTTTACATAGCACTTTGTCTTGGAGTTCCACAAGGTATTTTGCTTGGACTCATACTTTTCATTTGATGACTTTTGCTATGTAATATTAGTCTGCATGGTATACATTTTCTTTGTTTTGTATATCATATTGAGCTATACAGTATTTGTTCTAAAATTGGGATTAATCTCAGTTTTGTGTGACACTTAGAATAGAAGCATGTTTAAAGACAAAAATGATTGACTTAACTTTCACATCCTAAATTCAGCTAAGATAGAAGTTGTTGTGTTTGAACCATGTTATGTATTGTATCCATGTTGCCACTCATAAAGGCACAAAAAAAAAAAGCCTTTAGTATTACCGCAGGGACATTGGAGTCTTTTATGTAATGACTATCATCTGTGCTCACTCCCTAAGCAATTTTGTAAATCCTCTCTCATGCTGTATTGATAAAATTAAGATTTTTCTGTCTCAAAACAAGCATTTATCTAAAGCCCAACCTGTGATAGTTTTGTGCTCTTAAATTGGTTTACATCCATTTTAGATACAAATAGTATTCATAACTTCCGCTTTCTTAAATAAAGATTCATTTAACAAGAGAGTAGGGGCTTAATAGTATGCCTAAGTCACGGCTCCAAACATACCGGTACACCATAAATCAGCTAAAGCATGAGGGTCAGAGGTTAGTACAATAGGAAAAAGAAACAATTGCAATAAGCTTTTTTTCCCAACATACAATACAATAACACTTCCAGAAACAGCAACAAAACAAACAAATAAACAACTCATCTATGGAGGGCAGGTCTAAGATTTGTCAAGTTGGTAAGTACAAAATACAAATGAAGAATAAATTATTTTACTGTGTTTTTAACAGTAAACCACATGATGTGTGATGAACAGAAAGCTTGATAAACTCCAAGTCTTCATTAAGAAAAATAAATAAATAAATAAATAAATAAATAAACAAGGAGCGTTTCCTTCAGAAAATTTCTCAGTGGGCTAAGTTAGGCCTGTCGCGATAAACAATAAATCAATTAATCGCATGATGAATGAAAATTACCAACCTCGTTTTTATTTATCGGCTTTATCGTTTCTTCATGTCTCTCTCTTTCTACAGGACACTGGATGACAAAAAGCTCAACTCCGGTGCTCTTCACTGAC
>JARVJN010000001.1:45671346-45682095 GCA_031763805.1 Argolebias nigripinnis
CAACATCCTATAAAATTCAGTTTTATGTTAGTTTTGGTCAAAGCTTGAAAGAGCCGCTGCAGAGGGACCAAAGAGCCACATGTGGCTCCAGAGCCTCAGGTTGCAGACCCCTGTTCATGAGGGGGCGTTCAGCATCATGACCTCCTCTTCAGCTCTGAGCTCTGCAGAGAGCTCGTTGGCTGACTGCAGTGCACGTCAGCGCCTCTCACCCCTCCACTATAACCCCCTCAAGCCTCTGGCGGTCACACAAGTGTGAAAGTAGCGGCCCCCCAACTGTTGCCCGGACCAACCCATTCAGCATCCACAGTCCAGACAGACAGAGAGGAGGGAGAGCGCGCAGAGCACAACGTGGGAGCAGGGGTGGACCATTTGCGTAAAACCTTTCCAAGTGTGGATTGCGTTTGGCGCGTCATTTAATAGATTGGATCTTTTATTTATTTATATATTTTTTTTACTTCTTCTGTTTGGAAAATTGACACTGAATTCATCTCAGCATGAATTCCTCACACCTGTTCGTGTTGGCAGTTTTAACTTGCATCCTGTCTGCTGCGTTGGTTACCGGGGACAGGAGTTTCCTCCAACTCTCACCGGATCCAAGTGACCTGGATGAGGACGTGGTCCACCAGCATATGAGCAGACTGCACGACAAATGCAACAGGGGGCACAGCCTCAAAGAAGGGAACACTGTCAGGAGTTTCAGAGCCAGCCAAGGTGAGTGAATTGACGCATTTTATGTAGGAGCGCTCGAGATCAGAGACAAAAAACCAACAGATGCGCAGTTGCGCACGCAGACTTCCCTCCCTCCCTTTCCCCAATTCTCTCCATGCATGGTTATTAAAAGTGCAACCATTTGAAGGGAGGGCACAGCTTAAGCTTGGCGCTCCAAATAGGTGGAATTGTTCTGGATCAGTCTGAGAGAATGCATTCAAATGGTTTTAGGACGCAGCGGCGCCACATTGCGCGCGGAGTCTGGTGAAATACCTGACGCGCAAGAATGCACGTGAATCCCTGGAGAGCCACGCACAGTAAAAAAACAATACAGTAAAGCCTGGGTCATGCATGGTCTCAGTGTTCTGGTCGTTCATGACTGACTCCTGGAGTCGAGGCTTTACGCACAGCAGTTCTTTTTATTAACACAACTCTCAGACATTTATATGATACAGTTCTCAGATAGTACACCATAACACGTGCGTGTTTTCAGAGGCTTGATGTAATCCGAGGAGAGGTTGAAGAAAGTTTCCACAACTGAGCTGAAACAGTTGATTATGTCTCTGTGTCTGAGCTCAAAGGGAAGCTTTAAGAGGTAAACATTTCCATATGCAGGGCTGAGTTTGAGGTAATGTATATCTCTTGAGTCAGCTTCTACTTCCGCTGAGCTCTCATACAATGAACAATAACTCTGCTGTTGAAGTTCATGTTAATCATGAATATGCAGCTCTCTGCTCACTCCCCCCACGCAGCCAGCCGCCACCTTGCCAGCTAGATTCCCAGAGTCTGGTTCCTCTTAAGGGCACCTTCTGAAACCAAGAAGCTGCTCAGTCTGCAACACAAGGAAAAGTATTTCAATGTCACAGTTTTCAGGAAAGTTTAATCACAGATAAGTGCTTTTGGCTCGATACAGTGCCATTTTCTAAACGCATTACCTTAGAATTGGGCAGTTTTCATCTTTAGATATGTTATGTTGTAGCAATCTAGAATTTCTGGTAAGGAGCAGGTCGCTGAAAGCTCAAATAGCCGAGTTCAAGCAAAGTTCAGTTCCTGATTGCTACTGGGTGCAAAACATTTAGTCTCAAAAGCCAAAAAAAGAGACAGAAAATCTTTATTTTTGATTGATTTACTGATAACAAAACTACACCGAAGCACACAAAAGATGCAAAACTGTTTCCATTTGAGCTTATTAAAGAGATTTCAAAGTATAACTTTATTGTTCTCCTCACTGACAACAAATGAATGTTTATCTTTATAGACTCTGCAAATGGAAGGATGGTGTACCGGCTTAATCTCACAACCCTACAGGACTCTGAGGTCATCCTCTCTGCCACATTCCACTTCCTGCTTGATAAGCACTCGCATCCAAAACCCTGGTTTTGTAAACGTTTCAAGAGGCCAGCATGTCGCTCCACAGCCAAGCTCCATTCTCCGTCCGTCAGCTTGTTACTTCGCTCCATCTCTTCTAGGCCAGAGGTCAGATCTGGGTCAAAGGGGTCACTTCTGGGCAATGTGACCTTCCACCCCCACAGGAGAGGGGTGTGGCAGATGAAAGATGTGACCCAGGTCATTAAGGAAGCACGAGACAGGGGTCAACTGCTGGTGTCAGTTGAAATGGACTTGGGGCAGCTGTACCGCAAGCAAGCAGAGGAGATGCACTCTGCGGATCACGTGCCCTACCTGTTACTGTATGCTGATGACCAAGCCCTAGCAGAACCAAACAGCGTGGCTGCAAGCCTGCAGAGATATGACCCATTCAACGAGAGAGCAGAACTTCACAAGCCTAACTCCTCGGCAAAGCTGAAAGGACGTGTGAGGAGGGACTCAAATCTGCTTTCGGACCTCATTCAGAACAACGAGCTGCCTGAGGTTGAGTACAAACCCAGTGGATATAGGAAGGATGAGCTGTGGGAAAGCGATTTGTACCTTGCACTAAAACCCAAATTTAAAGCAGAAATGAAGGGGGGAAAGAGAAAGACCGTGAATCAACCTCAAGTCCTGAGCAAAGCAGAACGAACACAGCTGATCAAAAATGATCTGACAGCTAAAAACCTCAAAGACACACTCTTTGTCAGCGAGAGGAGAAAGAACGAGCGGAGAAATGAGGGAACGAGACACAAGGAGAGCGCCAACACTCGCTCGCCCATTCTGCGTTTTGACGAACAAACAATGCGTAAAGCCAGGAGGAGACAGTGGGGGGACGTTCAGGACAGACGGTGCTCCAGGAGGAACCTCAGAGTGGATTTTGAAGATATTGGCTGGAGCGAATGGGTCATAGCTCCCAAGGCTTTTGATGCCTACTACTGTGCTGGAACGTGTGGTTTCCCTATGCCACAGGTAGACAAATGTAACATCTGCTAATTGTCGTAGTTACCCGTATTTTCCGGCGTATAAGTTGCACCTTTTTGCCTAATTTGCATGCCCTGCAACTTATAGGGCGAAGCAACATATTTATGAATTTTCACCCCATATTTTTAGACCAATTTTTGGCTGAGATATGACCGTTTTTCATTTTGGGGGAAAAATGGTGCAGTACCACTTTCAGCCGCTAGGGGCGCAGGCTGTACCACTTTCGGCCGCTATGGGCGCTAAAGGGCCCTCTAGGCTGTTGACGGCTGCCGGCGTACCTGTAGGCGTTTCCCATTATTTGTGTATTCAGAGTCGCCAAAATCCCATCACCCTGTGCCAAATACGTGAGATTGAGTAGGAGAACAGAGACAACAACACGACAACCTTTTATTTTATTTTTTATTTTTTGCGTTTTTGCGGCTCTAGTAGCCGATTGTTGTTGAGGGTGTGGGGCGAAACAGGGCAAGAGAGGGGAGGACATTGTGGAAAGGTCGTCGGGACCGGGATGTGAACCCGCGACAGCCACAAAGAGGACTAGCCTCAGAACATGGACCGCGCTCTTAACCCCTGAACTATAGCCACGGCCCCATGACGACCATTTTAAGGAAAAGTTCAGCTAAGACACATCTTTGCTATAATTTTCAGCAAAAAAATTTTTTTTAAGTGTTAATCTTGTCAAAGTCCTTCTGTGCATGCTCCTGTGGCCACCAATTTGGCAGTCGATCCATTTTGGACAAAACACAGGCCCATATTTCCGGGTTGTCAGTGGTGACATGTAGCGTCAGCGATGACGTCAGATGCGACTTATAGGACGAAGTGACATGTTTATAGATTTTTCCACTTTATTGGACATAATTGGGCTGATGCGACTTATAGGGCGGAAAATACGGTACTTTCCATTATAACTATGGTGAGATGTTTACACTAACGCCAAGTGAAATGTGTCATTTGCTTGCATCTCCTTCAGGTGGTAAGGCCGTCTAACCACGCCACCATCCAGAGCATAGTACGAGCCGTCGGGATCATCCCTGGGATTCCTGAGCCCTGCTGTGTCCCAGAAAATATGAATCCTCTGGCTGTGCTCTTCCAGGATGAATACAGGAATCTGGTGCTTAAAGTTTACCCAAACATGTCTGTCCAGTCCTGCTCCTGCAGATAGAAAGGTTGTAAAGGAAATAGAGTTTTTTTTATATAAACTGAAAATGAGACTTCAGTGAGACATATTTTTATGTCTCTTAAATGGTTTCCTCATCCTGAGAAACAATGGGACTCTGCCCAGAAATATTCGTTCAGGAACATGAGGCTGAAGAGAAATCACATCTGTCTCTTTATCCCTGCAGCAGCAGGCTGGAAACAAATTGTCTGGGGTCTTTGTTGTCAAAGACGTTTAATAGTTTTCATGCTGTTTGAAAGTGTAGGTAGCTGGGAAAAGCATTTAAACGATGGTAATCTTTTATTAACAGAACATTTTTTGAGACGTCTCGTTTATTTGCATTCTTCAAATACAAAGACTGTAAACTGAAACCTTTTTAGGCGACATCCCACAAAACAACACTCACAAGTGAAAACTGTTGTTTTTACATACGGTTTACAGCTCTGTCGTCCTCGTTGCTCATGCAATGTTCATTTATTTGCAGGTCGTGGCATTTACAGTATAGCACATTCTTGATGTTTATTTTATATAAAGCAAATTCTGATAAAGTTTAAAGAGTACCTAAAATTAATGTTACCAACTCATTTTTATCCCTTTAAGAGTGTTAGAATAAAACCATAACTATTTTTGTATTTTGAATGTGAAAATTATAACTAACTAGAATTTGTATGGCTATTTTAGACGAGACAATTTTGTACATGTGTATTGTTTAAATTATGAAAAGTTAGCCTCCTGGAATAAAAATTAAATTAAATCCAATGTTTTTATTTTAACTTTAAAATATATATATATAATACCGTTTTGCTCGGAATTTACGTTTGGGTTCAATTTCTTGTCAAAACTTAAAGGACACCAGTTACAGCATGGTACAAAACAGGTTGGTTCCACTCAGAAATGGGTTATAGATCCTCTCAAAGGGCCCTTGAACCCATTATTAGCCCACACCAAAGGCTCAGCTGTCCAGTGAATAATGAGACGGATGCGGCTGTGGATTCATGGCTGATGGAGGAAGCAGGCATTCACCAATCAGGATGTCAGCCACTTGAACTTCAAACTATACGGTGCACTTCCCCTTTTCTGCTCATTTAAAGTGTTTTTCAATGCACGGCTCTTCTTTCAATAGCTTCCTTCAACAGATGTTCACAGACAGATGATCTCAGCCTCTTTAACTCCACTGCTTTTCGGCTTTTGTTTTCAGTCTGAAGAAGGTGACACTTCCTAAACACAGAGTCAAAGCGACGGTGAAATGATGGAGAAAACCATTTGATTTTTTTTAATCCATCAATTCTGTGGCTGGTCTTTTTCTTCTTGAGCTTCTAAATGTGACACAGAGATCTGTTTGTAACAATGAAGTGTTTTGATGTGACGTAACTGGAGAAAAATACTGTATGTCTGAAGGACTGAGACTTTGACTTGGGGGGGGGGGGGGGGGAATAAAAATTTGAACCTTTGTGTGCACAAAGAGTCAGTTATTATCAGTCAGAAATAAAACAGAAAAAGCAACGGGAACTTAAGCTTTAAAAAACAGTTATGATGTGGCTTATACAAATAAGAACTTCTTATGTCAAAGTTAAAATCAAAACCAGACATGTTTATTTGGTTGTTTGAAAATTGACCAAAAGAGTCTCCACAAGGCTGTGCCCCACCTCTCACCCAATGACAGCTGGAGGGAATGAATGAATGAATGAATGAATGAATGAATGAAAAGTCATTGAACTCAGAGATACTACTGGTAAATTTATCTTTTTTTTCTCCATTTTAATGACAAATAGGCAACAAAGACACAAAAGTTAATTCCTTAATGAGGGAAAAACTGTATTGTGAGTAGTAGGGGAGTGGTGGTGCAGAGGTTAGAAAAGGTGGGCCTGTGATCAGAAGATCGCCGGTTCAAGCCCCGATACCGACAACATCAAAAATGTGGGTGGGGTAGGTGAAGAAGCACCCACACCTGCTACCACACTCATTTGCCCCACTTTGGGCCCTTGAGCAAGGCCCTTAACCCCCACCATATTCTCCTCCGGGTATAGTAGATAGCAGCTCTCTGCTCCACACAGAGGGCTGTGGCAGCTCGGTGGTCTGCGGTTGCGTCAGGAAGGGCATCCGGGGTAAAAATAAATGCCACGTCTTACCAATACACCTAAATTTGTTGCAACTGTAACCATAATACCATGTTTTCATTAATGTGATTTTTTTTTTAACTTTTTTGTGTTCAAAAACACCATCTTGAAGAAACACCTTTCCTTCAAGTAAGCTCATGATCATCTACTACACAGTCTGTTACAATTAGTCTTAAAGATCTAACAAGGTTGAGTCAGGTGGTCTTGTCCAGACGACCTAACTCACCCTTGTTAGATTTCTCTACAGTACCTAGATTATTGCGCATGCATCAGAATATTCCTAAATATATTTTATTTGGATTGTTTTAACACTTAGTTTCTTTGGTTCCATTAATCAAAACCTTGTGTCTTTTAATGTAAACTGTTAGAACTGGTGACCCTTCAGTTTCACTAATGGAAATTATTTAAACTAAATGGTATGGTTTATTTGTCTTTAATTGCAAAAAGGTATAAATGTTTGACTTATGAAAAAATGCTTTTGCCAAAGAAGACCAGATGGATCTCCACTGACTGATACTAATAAAATGGTATTCCCTTTAACCAGTTGTGAAATACTAATTTTATGAGTTCTCTAGTGCTGTGTTCACAATGCAGAGTTGTTTTACTGCATAAGGTCATGGTAAGAAAATAATCTTTTTCTCTTTTTTTTTTAATAACATCAAATTTAACCAAGAGCCAATTCAGAGTTCTAGAATTAGTTTTCAGCAACTGGAAATGTTCATCTTCAAGCCAGCCGTTTTACGAATGCACTATTTACAATCCATTCATTTAAACTATGTTGATGACTACAATTTGAGTTATTAAAAATCGTGTTTGCACGACGTCGCAGCTTCAAAGAAGTCTGGTGCAACTGTAAAGAAAACATCCACATTTTTCCCCCTCTCTCCTGATCCCCTTTAAAGCCTGAACCCACAACCTGCCATTAGAAAGTGAACTCGACGTCAACTGCAATCACACTCAGAGGAGCGTTTTTGTCAATGGTCTGTTCAAGCTGAGAAAACCGCAGCAGTCCTGACTCGGGCTAATAGCGCATTACGTTTAAAAGAGGCAGGGGGGGAACCAAGACCAATATTTGTTTTTCCTCATGATAATGGTTCCATTAAATGAGAGAAATGCTGCCATTAATAGAGAACAGAGGGGTTTCTGTTTCTCTCATGATTATTTATTATGCTAAGAACAGTAATACATAATTCTGTTCATCAGGATATACCTTTAATACATTAATCCTAATCACATTTAGACAAGCTTGAGGTTGTTTCATTTTAAAATAGTGTTCTGCTTTTAGAAAGCGTACAAATTTGTCCTTTGATTCGTTGTCTTTTCAGAACTTTTCATTCAGCCCAAAAGAAAAGTTTTTAAACTCTGAATGAACAATAATTATAATTCTGTTGTTTTGTATTTTAACATTTGTTTTATATTCAACCACAGTTGCGGTGCATGCAAGTGATTCTTTACAACTGATAATAATTATCCATGATTACATCTGATCTAGCTCATATTTCCAGAGAAAAGAATGACTCAACTCGCAGATGGCTCCAACTGACTGATTATTTCAGTATGTTGGCAAAATGACTGGGAGGATGAACTTGGTCAAACAAGTGTACATCAGCAGTGTGTGTGTGTGTGTATGTGTCTGAAAACAGGAACCTTTCAGCACAGACTGATTTAACAGAATACCTCCTTCCTGCCTTACGTGTTATTTACGTGCATCGTTTCCATTTGAGTCTGAATTGGTGCCAGTGTGCCCCAGATTTGTGGAGGTTTTTTATAAATCTCAGGTAAAACCTCTATTCTGGTCTGTAGACGACGGCTAAACTTGACATGTTCCTGCCAGTTTAAAATGTTTCTCTGCTCCAACACACCTGATTCAAATGACTGGATTACCTCCTCAACAGGCCACCAAATTTTACAAAAGTTGTTAATCGTTCATTTATTTAAAGCAGGTGTGTTTGAAGCAGAAACGTCTAAAACATGCAGGACTGTGGCCCCCTGATGTTGGGAGTTTGATATCTTGAAAAAGGTTTGCGTTTTGTGGTTGCAGCTTTAAATTTGTAAGTTATGCTTGTAGATTAATTTATTTTTATATTTTTATTAATCCTTTTTAACTATAAGCTCACCTGATGGAACACTGTAACGTCTCGGTGTGCTTTTCCCATAAAAATCACAATACTGTATACACTTTGGTTGGACACAGCGTTGCAGTTTTTTTTTTCATATTTAAACATAAAATTGAGGAAGATAAATCACTAATTTGTTCACAACTCTGAACATTTTGCAAGATGGTATGAGATTTGTGGATGCATTATGCTAATGGTGGTGTACACGTTTGAGCTTTTCTTAAAACTAATTTTTAAGAATATCAACGCAAAGCAAATTTGTTTTTATAATTGTTTTCAAGGGGTAGAAGTTCAACAATTCAGGCTATGGATGATGCATATTACTTCGTAAAAACCGTCATAGTAAATTATAGCTATCTAGACGTATTGGCGTGGAGATATGGCTTCAAAAGTCTGAATTATGCTGGTAAGACTTTTAAAAAGCTCAGTTGATAAAAATTGTTCTGATTGTGAAGGTTGACAGAAAATGTAGGACTTAGATGTATGTATGTAATTTGAAAAATGGGCTTGTAAAATGTTTTCTGTTTTCAAAGTAGGCCTAGAACATTATTTTAAGAAATAAATTAACCTAAAATAACACATTTGGCTAAAAATGAATACAAAACTATATTCTCTATAATCTTGGTATCAATCTGTGAGGCGGGGAAAGTACTCACACTACAGTATTTCACTTTCATAACTTGTTTTGATATTTAAACAAATGTGCAAGCAGACTCGATCCACACCTCCTGTACAAAACACAAGAGAAGCTGATTTAAAAAATATGTTTTGACAATCATGATCTTTCCTGGAGATTTGTTTCTTCCATACAGAGTTCCATAAGGCACAAAAAGAACATCACCTGCTGAAAAACACAGGAAAGAAAAAGACACAGCAGTCACGTTTGGCGAACCTCTGCCGCCATCTAGTGGACAAACCGTGAGCATTTCACTACATTCAGATTAAATGGGGCATTATTTGGGAAATAAATAAATCTGCTGCCCCTCTTTAGTTATGAGAAGTCATGTGTCTGGACAGGTGGTGCCTCTCTCTGAAGTACTCGTGGCAGATCGGGCAGGTGAGCTTCTCCTCCCTTCTGCGCCTCACCTGAGACTCTGCCGCGAACTCCTTCTTGTGATGGGAGCGCATATGGAACACCAGGTCAGAGGTCATGCGGAAGGACAGGTTGCATTTGGCGCACCAGTTCTGCACCGACACGCCGAACGAGGTGAAAGTTGGCGGGAGGACGGTGAGGGAAGAGGTGGTTTGTAGCTGCGCGCCAAAGCTCCTGGACCAGTGCTCTGGTGCGTAATGGAAAGCGTTGCTTAATGGCACCGAGGAGTGGACGTCAGCGCTCAGGATGCTGGTCGCCATCAGATTGTTGTATCCCAGAACAGTCCTGCTGGTGAACCCTTCAGCTAACTCATCCAGGCGGCTAGAGGGGGCTGTCGGAGCGCTGATGACGCGGGCCTGAGGCTCCACTGGGACACTTCTTTTACTGGGTTTGCAAAAGGCGCTTCTCTGCGCGCCCTGGCTGCGTGACAGAACCACAGAAAAGGCGCTGCTGCTGCTCGACCGCACACCAGACCCCTCCCCTGTCTCCAAATGCGTATCCCCCTTTGCGCCGTGCGTAAAAGTTCCCCTGGCTTCCCCACCGTCAGCCAGATCAGCACTTCTGGCACGAACCGCTTTGACCCTTTCAGCTTTCAGCTTCCCCGAGGAGGAGGAGGAGGAGGAGACTCCTGGCGCCTGCTCGTGCTCCTTCACTGCTTGTGCTTCATCCTCTGACATGTTGTTTTTCTCCAGCAGGACGCCTTTGCGCCACTTGGGGAGCAGAGCGTCCTCGCTTTTCCTCTTTCTGGGGGAACCTGCTGCGTCCTCGTCCTCGCCAGATGTTTTCTGCTCCAACTCTCTGGCGAGGTTGTGGAAATCTGTCACTCTGCGTTGCCGCTTAGCGTCCACATGCTCATTGTGCTCGTGCACCTCGCGGCTCCAGGTGTTGCATTTCGCTTGAGCGCACAGAAATCTGCAGTGTGCCACGAAGGGGTTTTCGTTTTTAAACACCTGGTGGCACCGTCCGCATTTAAATTCTACAAGAGAGATAGAGAGAGACATGTGACTTCATTATTTCTCTTAACTCACCATGTTCAGGTTCAGTTTCAGGGGTGTCAAACTCATTTTGATCTGGGGGCCGCATTCAGATCTCAAGGGGGCCAGACCAGTAAACTCGTTCCAAAATTACATAGAATGAACAGTAAGTCCACTTTTTTCATTGTATTAGTGCAAAGAAGTAATAAATTATAAAAATCTTTACATTAAATTAATT
>JARVJN010000001.1:46048558-46058640 GCA_031763805.1 Argolebias nigripinnis
GGGTGAAGGGCCTTGCTCAAGGACCCAGAGTGGGGTGAATGAGGGTGGAGTCATGTGTGGATGCTTCACTTATCCCACCCACATTGTTTATGTCAGTACCGGGAGTTGAACGTGCAATCTTTCATCCTCAGGCTCACCTTCTCTAACCTCTGTGCCACCACTCCCATCAAGAAAGTTAAAGAAATACAACTCCTTATTAAGGAACAGCTGAATTTTTTAGAAGAATAAGATAAACCAGTGGATTCGCTAGGAATAGATAAATTGGTACTGTCATTAACAATGAACATTGATGTAACGTTTAAAAAATAATATTTTGAATCTTTTCTAATGAAAATGCTGACATTTGGTGCACATTTTTCTTCAGGATTGCTTGACTTTTAACTTGATCTAATTTAGTTTTACATGGGAAGAAAGAACACGTTTTGTGACGTAATTTTACAGTTACATAATGATCAGATGTATTATATTAGGTGATAGTGCAGACAAATGTTTTGCTTCTGTTTGTTTAGGCACTGCTCATATGACAAAAAAATACCTAAAAGTCTTGAAAAGTGGTTAAAGTATCCCTAATAATAGTCTGATTGTGAACATTTATAGCTAAATGTATAGCTACTTTGTTTAGTTTGATGTTTGTTTAGTGTATATTTTAGGTCCTTATTTACTGTTTCTTTCATATGTTATATTTTGCTATATTTGGGTGTAACTGGGACCTTGTACTGCATGTGATGGATTGACAATAAAGCTACTTGAACTAAAAGTGTATGTGTATAGTAAAATACTTGTTTGGAAATAAACTAAAACATCAAAAAAGCCACAACAAAGCTTTAGTAAAGCTTCAGTCTTTGAACTGTTGTCATCGCAGCAGTGAAGAGTTTTGTCACCAGTCATCTCTTACTAACGTTGCTTGTTTGAAATATGCCTCACTACTTCTTTTTTCTCTCTCGCTCTTTTCTACAGGATTGATTGTCCTTCCAAAGACTGTGCTTCTTGATTCCTGGAAAACCGTTTTTCTTCATCTAAAAGTGAATGAAATATATTTGGAGGCGTTGGGAAAAACAAAATCAAGGAATGTGTTGTAAGATTTGGATTAGACGTCCCATTTAAATCTGTGGTTTGTTAAAATAAAATAAAAAATGTCTATGAAATTTACAAAATTATATGATTATACCAGCAGTTAGGAAGTTGACCAAGTCAATTTTAGAACAATTCAGGTTTCTTAGGTTTTAGTTTATTATCACCATTGTTAACTTACAAGTGGCATTAATGAGCAACTGCGAATTTGGAAAAAACTGTTTTTTACCACTGACTGCAACAAAGTTATTTAGGAAAGCTAATTTTAGTTATGTTTTTATTATTCATCTATGTTTAGAGGATAAACTGTGATAAACAGGGTGTGGGTTATTTTCCTCTTGTTTTTATTTAAATCTATAAGTTATAGTCAGACCTAAGCATAAAAACCAAACATTTGCTTTCAAGTGAAAATCTCCTAAGTTATTGTTCCAACTTGAAGTATATAGAGTAAGTTTGTCTTCCCCCCCAAGTAAGTTAAAAGTTTATCTAAAATGGTTTCATATGTTTATGTTTATTAAATTTGTTCTTTTTTTATACAAAAAACAATACTAAACAATCCCATGAATGATAACGTACAAAATATTTAAAAAATGAAAGGTAGCAGAAAGAAGAAAAAATCTTATATCTGCCCCCTTTTTTTCTCCAAACAATCAGTTCAAACAATAATAATCTTCCAATAACAGTACAAAATGAACAACTCTTTGTAATTTTCTAACTAATACAATGCACGTTACACTTCTTCATATATATTTTTTATGTTTAAAACAAGAGTTTTTTTTTGCTGGGAAAGAAGTTGCAAGCATCAGCTTGTATGCTATGTGAATATTTTTCATTTTTTGTTGTACTACTTGAAAACTACTGTTACATTTTTTTTGTGTTCTTGACTTTTTGTTGAGGCCAGTTTGTAGTCGTATGCAAATGTGAACTCAGCTTTTATTCGAAAACATTTATATATTTTAAGTGTAGTATTTGTAGTTTTACTACACGTTATTTTTTTGTTTTCGTTATCTGGTTGAATTCAAGCTAAATCTACTGTTCGCCTTTTTGCCTCTGGTGCCTTAAATCTGGGTGTTAACTGGGAGAATTTTAACCACTATGACTTTTAGGATCACTTTGTCTTACTCTGAGAAATACTTTGCAAATCTGTTGAAGTTTGCTTTATTGTGACAAATGCTGCATAGTCTACTGTTAAAGCTACACCTCACTGTAAGTAAAATGCATAAAGATATGTTCTACATTTTTATTTTTTATCATAGTTTTTTACAAGATGTTAAAAAAAGTGCTTCACATTCAAATTGTTTTTCTTTTTCAGCCGTCTGTTGCTTTGCACTTTTTTGTAGAGCCACAAGATGATGCTCTTTAGTTGAATATACTTTGTGAGCAAAACCTGAAATAAACTGAATGAAAAACAGTTTTATAAATGCCCCCATTATATGTTTCTGACTACTTTAATGTCCTCCATGTTTAACAAAAGCTCCCAGTGTCCTGTCGGCAGAAAACAAGCAGATGTTTAACAACTTTAGTTTATTATTTTTAGTAAAACAGATTTAAAAACGAAATTTCAATACATTCACACAAGTTTTAGACCCATTACCAAAAAAACAAGCAAGCTAATTTTAACAAATAGCATACTCCATAGATCAACTGAAGGGAAGACAAGTTGTTCAGGTCTTTGCAAATCTTAAACATTTTTTTTTATAGATTTAAGGATTTGGTGAGTGGATATTAAGACTAGCCTGCTTTCTACAGCAGGAACGTCTCTGTCATTATGGTGTCTGTGTTAATTCATGCTTGGTATTGTAAGTGTATGTTTTAAACATCTGCGGGGAGGGTTCTCTTTTGCTTTTCACCAGTCCTCTAACAGACGGCTTTGACAATAGTACAAGTTGCACATCTGAACTCCAAACGTTATATTTGGTGTGCCTCGTCCAAAATTATATCTGTGAAATGAGAGGGTCGCACAGAAATAAACTTCACTTCAACTAGGAGTGTTTGTGGGCTTGTGAATTGGTGTGATTTAGCTTTATGCAGTGAAATGCTTGAGGTTGCCAAGTCTGTTCGCTGTTTAAAATACCAAAAAGTCACATTTTGAAAATAGACCACAAGTTAGAGCTGCTTGGTTTGCTTCCCATAAAAATGTTTTGAAAAGACGTTTGGTGACTGTGAAACTAACTTTTTATGATTTAGAGTTGCAATGGAATGCCAATATTTAGTCGTGGAGCAGAACAGTTTGCTAGCTTCAATAAAAATATCACTTATGTATGACTATAATTCAGTTGTAGCACCTCACTTGAGTCACTTTTTTTTTAGATTTCATGTTTTACAAACTCTCTTCCGCCAGACGATTGTAATTGCTGCCCTGTCCCCGTCTTCTTGCTGCTGTAGGAAGAATTCTTGCTGTGTATTTGTGTGCATTCCTATCACGACTCTGTGAGAGCCGAGGGATGTTTCTACCCCCCATTACCACTAAACACCACTGTCTCCTCTTTAATTAAGCCATTCATAGAGGATTTACACAGCTCTGACATTTTTACTGACACAGCTTTGTGTGTGAGTGTGTGTGTTCACCTGCATGCTCCTGGGCAGATTTGGTCAACGGGCACATACATTTATTTCTGCTTCCCTTTATCTTGCTTATTTGTTAATGTTTTATCTGTTTTAATAACCCCAGCAACATTGATGTATGTATTGGTGTATGCATGCTGATGTTCTATGTAAGCAGACAGTTTCCATTACAGTATTCAGAATTGCATGCTAAATACCATTAATGTGCTTCAGTGGTTCTCGTGATTGTCATTTCATTGCGGGATGATACTTTGCATGCAAATTAGAATCTCTTCCAGACCAGTAAAACAATTTTCCCTTCTAAATGCTCACAATTTGCGCCTTATTTTAAGTAATGCCACCCATCTTAATTCATTTTTTCTTTTGTTATTGTGTGGATATAAACCAGTGACATTCCTGTTGTTGTACTCACACATCCAGAATGTTGATTTGCAATTCCTTCTGCTTCTCGTTTTCCCTCCTCTCAGAAGAGTGCTGTTAATGGGCGTGTGAGTCCCTTTTTGGGAATGCGTCCTGGAGTTAAGAAAGGGATGCTGTTTCTGTTGTTTTTTCCCCAATTTAAAAGTCGGCAGGTACGAGTATAGCTGTTTGTCTTTTTAATTTGCACATGCCAGGCTGATCTTTGCTCCAATGCAAATTAACGTTTTGTGGGCCTTGTTCACTGGTATTCCCTCCAGCAGCTTCTCTGTATGTGTCCACACTTAATTTTCACCTTTAGACAAAAACTTTCCGTCTGTTTATTGCATCTTTTTACCTCCCTGGACTGAATTGTTGATACTTCTCTCATCCTGTGGGTTCTCTCTCCTTGTAGATGCAACCGTCTCCCTGAAGCATCTCCCTCCGGGCTGAAGCTTTGCAGTGTCACACAGGTTAGGACTCCCTGTAGGGGGAAGGGTGGAGAGAGGGGGTCGCCTAGAGGCAAACCTGAGAAAAAAGAATGAGGAGGGGAAAAATGAAAGGAGTGATTTCTGGAGTAGATTTGTATTATAAGGAGAGTCGGGGGAATGGAAGAAGGATAACGGGAATGAGAGTTGAGTTCAGGCAGGGTTGTGTGTGTGTTGTGGGTGTGTGAGGAGGGGTAGGGGTGGAGTCGGGGGCTCTGCTATTTGTAGATCCTTGTGATGGATGACTAGTGTGTGTGTGAGAGCAAGAGAGAGAGACTGGCTTTCTTTCTTTTTTTTTTTTCTTTTTTTTTTTTTTTTGCTCTGTTCCCTCTCTCTTCAGGAGAGCAGAGCAGAAAGTGAGAGGAGGACAGACCAGAGCGCACCAACTCCACAAAGACAAGACAGGAGAAGAGTTTGGAAGGAGAGCACAAGAAAATTAAAAGATTTTTAAATTTTTTTTACTACATCAGCAAACCAGTGGATATCAAACCTGCTTTATAAAAACTGAAGAATCAACAACAACAACAAAAAGAGATTTGTTGTGGCTTCATTTTTGAGAAGAAACCATTTTTCTGTTTTAATTGATTCCAGCAGACTTGTGAGGTGTTGCAGGACTTTTGGGAAGCAGAAGCAGTGAAGGAAAGGTTGCTGTGGTGAACATGCCCATTCAAGATAGCTGCTTTGAGCCAACAATGGGCAGACTGGCCAGACAGTGGATGTGGGTGGTGATGCTCTCTGCCCTGGTTGTAGGCGAAGCCGGTGCCTGCCCAGCCTTGTGTACCTGCAGTGGCACCACAGTAGACTGCCATGGACTGGCTCTCAAATCCATGCCAAGGAATATCCCTCGCAATACTGAAAGACTGTAAGTGCCACTTTTCTTGCATTCTTTTGTGCGTAATTTGTCTTCCCATTGTTTTCCCTCTGGTTATGTCACTGTAGCACACATGCCTTTCTTTGTACCAAAACAAAACAAGAACCCTGTCTGAAGCTGTGTGCGAGTGCATCTGTCAGTCAGGCAGCCAGTCACTTTACTGGCTCCAGTCAGGTATAAATAGGCATAAGTGACAGGAAAGAGCAGATGTGTTTCCTTTCACATGTGCAAAAGTCTTGTTTATTCTGAATTCTGAGCAAAATAGGTTCATTCTCATGTTTTCTCCACTTTTAAAAGTCTAAATGTCAAGCTTGACAACTACATTTTAATTAAAAAAAACACCACTGATTTGTGCCTAAATCTTTTGATGTATAAGGATGTGTCTCCATCTCTCGTTTACCTTTTCACTCTTCTCCACTTCTGGATTTCCCCATCTCTTCCACGTCATGCCTCTGAACACTCACCTAGCAAATTGTTAAATCATGTTGAAAATTAAGCAAATCTGCTGCTTAAGTGAGTCTCGCACATGGATCTTGTAAGACGGTGGGAGGATGGGAGAGGTGAGAAGGAACGCTTTCCTGCAGAGTGAAGTTCCTCTGTCGTTTCTGACATTCCTTTGAAATATTTATTGGTAAATCAGAGGGAGCGCGAGGAGGAGAAAAAAAAGATTGTTCTATTTCAGCTTTTAGAATATCAGTCGTGAATAAAACATGTGGTGGGAATGTAGCTGAGAACGCTCGTGTTGGAGGCATGGTGGGAGCTGGTTGATACTTTCCATTTTTAATTCCTAAGAACACCTTTTTTTTCTGCAGATTGCAAATATGCACATGCTGGTTTAATAATGAATCGCACAGGAAGCATGGTCATTTTATGGTTTCCTTTCCCACAAATGCCCATTCACTGAAAATACGCCCTGCCATACCATTCAAGAACATTTTATTTCAGAAGTTGCTTGAGAGTTTGTAGGTCATGTTGAGCTGACAGTTTTATCATTGTAGCATCTCTGGCCCTTTTGGGACACATCTGGCCCACTCACCACATTGCATTTTAAACACAATGTGCATAACGGTCATGTGTAATTTATTTCTGGGCCTTTCTTCTTTTGACATGTGTGTTTAGGTCAAGAAGAAGGGGAAAAAAAAGATGACCAGTCTCTGCTGGGAAGTTGTATTCAACAATAGAAACAGTGCTTCTCTGCGAGCTTTGCAGCAGGGTGATTCATCAAGGTGGTTGTTCAAATCAACGCAGGCCAGCCGGCCCCACATGGAGCTCCCATGTGCATATCTTGATTTATGTGTGTGTTTGAAAAAAATGTGTGATCAAGTGAGCAAATTTGTGCAAGCGTCATGTGGGTCAAAGATGACTAATGACTGTTTAGAAGTGCTCCAGGGCTTTTTGGCTTTTGGCTTTAGAAATGGACCTAAATTACCAAATTGATTAAATACTTAAAAGTTAGCAAAGTGTGCAAATACAGACAAGTCAGCATGCGTCTCAGTTTATTTGACTCTTTTTGTGGATGGGTTTGAAAGGATTACCGGTACATAAAGAAAATTATGCTTTAGAGGGGGTGTGTTATAGAAGGAGAGAGACAGTTTTGGGGTGGTGTTTGATGGGTGCGATGTGTTTAGAGGCTACAGAGACAAACGGCAGAATCCCATTTGCACTTGTCAGTGTGGGTTTGGATCAGGTTTGACCCCTGGGCTCCTCAGACCGAAGCCTGTAATGAGAATGTGAGCTCCATGTGTTAAAATCACATCCTGCTGCGTATTTGCCACTGACCCCCTTTGTCCCTCCTGCATCTATTTTTACATCATCAAGCCTTTTTGTTTTTCTTTCTTGCTTCTCTTCAATTTTGTTCAAAAGTCTTTTAATTTATTAACTTGTGCTCATATTGTCAGAATCAACCGTAAGAAAAATTGGAATTCTTATAAAATAGATTTGTTTGTTGGCCAGGTTTCAAACTAAACCCCATTCCTTCTTTGCACTTGTTTTGTCTTCTAACAGTTTATGTATACTGTATATTTTTAGATATATATTAGGCTTGTATCTCATTTATAAATGTGTTTATTTGCAGAAAACCCCTACCTGTGTATCTTAGTACATGTTCAGTGCTTTCATATAAATGCAAAGCACCAGTGTTGGGTCATAAAATACCTTGTATCAAGATCTAAGGGCATGTTGGAGCTCTTCCAACATAAAAGAGATGGAAGCTGCTCACCACATGCATGTATTCACTGTTTTTATTCATAAACTTGAGCATATGCCTCCACATGTGGCTGTGAGCAGAGAATAAGTAATGCTAGATGGTAACACATGGGGGTTAGTATTGGTTGAAGATGAGGGGCTTGGTTGCTTTGATAGCTACCAGGGCTGAAGGTGGGAGGTGTGTGTGCTCGTGCCAGGTCTTGCCTGCAGTGTTGCTGGCACAAACACATAGCAGCTACAACTGACAGCACCTGATCCATAATTTACCCTGACACGGCTGAGCACAGCTTGCCCTACTACTTGCCATTTTCAGAATTTGGATTAAAAAAAAAAAAGAAAAAAAAGACAAATAAAGAATGAAGTGAGGGTGGAGCCGGGTGAGAGGATTTATAAAGTCGTGGCTCGCTCTGTAACTGAGGTGGTAATCACTGATGAAAGGATTTCTAAACAGAGGAGTGAAAAGTGGTGTAACTCACTCGCAAAGCTCGTACACGAATAAAAAGGATTAAGTTATTTATTCTAAAGGACATGTTGAGTCTTGCACTGAGCCAGAATGGATTCGTTCAGGTAATTTCTGCAGCCTCATTCATCCATCCTCATTTCTGATAATCCTGTGTGCACTAGGCATGCCTGGAATGACGATTGTTCGGAGAATGTTTATGCACGGTGAAGCATTTCAAAATTATAGGCTTTAGACTCAATTTACTGGCTTTGCTGCACAGCTGTAGAGATCTCTCTTAAGTTCTGGTTGCGGTAGCTCCTCTTGTTTTAGTTTTAGTTAGCTGGTTAGTGAGTTTTGTTTCTTTTTGTGCCTGTTCAAGTGTTTAGGTGGTATTTATAGACCCTAAGCCAAGGCTATTCAACAAAACTGCTCAGTGGGCCACAGTTTCTGAAAGCCAACAGCGTGGGGGCTGAACATCCAGAGATTTAAATCATTATTCAATACAGTTCAAAAATACTTTATTAATCCCAGAGGGAAATTAATTGTTGTTGTAGCTCATCATCCTGGTTTCATTAGAGTTTTTCTGCTGATGGCTTTGGGCAGGAAGGATCTCTTGCAACAGTCCGTCCCACAGCAGATCTGAAGAAACTGGCTGCAGATGCCAATCCGTCCACCCAGACCCAGCAGACCTCTCGGGCAGCAGGACCACCTGAATGTTGGGCAGAACTCCTCCCCGAGCGATGGCCATTCCTCCCAGCAGCCTGCCGAGCCCTACGTTGTCGCTGATGAAACTGCAGGTGCCGGGGGGATGATCTTAGTCGCCACAAGCCATGTTTCCCACCACCTCCAATATCTTGGCGGTCAGGCACTTGAGCACCGCCTCCAGGTAGATGGGAAGGCATCCACTGCACCTCCTTTTCAACTCATTTGGAATTTGGGGCTGTAGTTGAGGTAGTATTACAACCAGTTTTTGAAGGTGTTGTAATGAGAAGCCTATTTCTGTTGTCGCTACTGTTGTTGCCTGACAGTGAAAATCAACCAGGTGATCCAGTGTTTCTGTTTTTTAGTTCTGGTTCAATTTCGCCCATCCACGAAACTGTGCTGGTAATAATAAAAAGAAAACTTTCCACATGTTCTTTATAACATGTAAAGCACTGAGACTAAAACTTAAACTACAAATCATGTAGAACAAAACTATTAATTGCTCGCAATAACCAATTAATAGTCAATTTAAAAACTCAAATGTTTGGGGTTATACAAAAGTTTACAATTTGATCCATTTATGTAAATATTATATAGAAATGAGCCATGTGCACAAATTTGAAATAGTTTGTTTTAAAAAATTGTTATTACCATCATAGCAACAGAAGTAGTGAAGAAGGCCACAGTCCAGGTCCTGCCATTCACCGGTGCCTCGTATGCCAACACAGTGCGGGACGCTGGTCTGGTCCTTGGGTTCACCAGCAGCCCAGTTCCTGTACTCGGCTTCAGCATCTTCATAATAACCCTCATCTGACAGAGACCACCTCCAGGTAAACACATCTTCATACAACCCGATCCAAAAGCTGAATATGTTGTTCTCATTCATCTTGTCCATGATTCTGTTCATGTCCTGAGTGCTGTCGATGACGACCAGGTCGGTGTACCTCTGCCTGCAGTAGGTTTGAGCTTCAACCCAAGTCATTGGTTTGTTATCAATAAAAATGTAGTCACGGCTGCAGTAATCGAAGGAGCAGTAATCTGTGGACACAAACCAAGTCAGTCTTGACTTTATTAACTAATACTTCAAGTGGCTTTGAAAGTCTGGTAATATGTCTGTTGAAAATAATCAGAGTCAGTTTTATTGTCATTACACCGAAGCACGATGAAATTACATTTCAGTACAGCCCATCCGAGAAAACAGACATGGGGAGACGGAGGTGTCTGAGGCTGCGGTCTTCAGGAGGCGCTGCCCTTTTCGTTTAGATAAGAAAAAGATAAACACCAGAGGAGGTCCTAGACGGGACACAGTGTGAAAGTTGCACTAAAAGACCTCAGCACAGAA
>JARVJN010000001.1:46081295-46094086 GCA_031763805.1 Argolebias nigripinnis
TGAAATAAAACATAAAAATAACAATTATACTTTATTTATAAAGCCATTTAAAATGACCACAGCTGCAACAAAGTGCTTTACACATGAAATTAAGAACATTTAAACACACACACACAAAAAAATATATATATATTTTTTTCATATTTTTATTAATTATGATAATCTTGTAAATCCGGAACCTCGTAGGGCAGGGCGCTCGTAAGTTGGGGACTACCTGTAAGCTGTAATAGCATTCCTTTACATGCTAATATGATCTGGACCTCATCTAAACCAGAGTAATTTAAATTGTGCAAACCTCCTGCATGAGACAACAGTAGTTTATAATAAATGTACAACATATTTAATATTATTTTAGTATTAAAAAATGCCAATCTAAATCATTAAATATGTATTTACACGTGTAATTTTTCATAGTTTTCAAAAATAATTCATAAACATTCAAATAAAACATGAGCAAATATGTGGCCAGCATTTAAATCAGTTACCACAGCGGGTGAAATTAAACTTTACTGTTCTTTCTATAAATTACAGTATACTTACTGTCAAGTAAACAAGTGTTATTCCTCGACTTTTAAAAATTTCACACTAATTCACACAAACACGAGCTTGGTTACTCATATTCTGGTCTATGTTGTGAGTCATGTGCAAAATGTTATGTCAAAGAAATATATGGCAACCAGGACAAACATATTCCTATCAAACTGTTTGAAATGTTTGATTCAAGTTAAAGCTTCTCCCACAAGCCTCTGTACCATTAATGTTTTCCACAGTTGTCTTTCTCTATCAGAAATCAAATAACACTTGCCTTTGCTCAGCAAACTGCCTGCATTTCAGTAAAAAAAAAGCTATTTTGGTCCTCATGAGGTCAGTAAGCGAAGCAAAAAGGAAAATCTCAATTCCAACATGAATGCCATTTCTGTTTCCAATATCGCATCTCTCACACAACGCGCTCCTGCTGATATCTCTGCACGCAGTTGCGATTTCATTAGTGTGTGTGTTGTGAAGATATTTTTTCCTTGAGCGAGAAGCAGCATGGGGTTCTGTACTGGGTGGTGTCTTTCCTTCTTAGATTTGTTCAGTTTAACAAGGAACCACTGGGGGACAGAATCGATTTCTCTTCCCTGCTGTTTCAGCCAGGAGTACACGTGCACGTGCACTCACCTGCCACACCCAAACAACGCTTCCTAAAATGAGTGTTATAGTCTCAGATGCTGCCAGAATCATGTGTATTTAGCTGCCAGACCACTCAGACACTTCAAAGAGAGCAAAGACCGACGGGAAAAGCGCTGATTGAGAAGGAGGAAGGCACAGCTGGAAAGATGAAAGGGTGAAAAGCTGAGCGGTGAAAAACCTATTAAAGTGGAACCAAAAAACAAGATAATGTATTTTTGTGGTATTTAATTTAATAGATATTTAGCTCAAGATTTTCCCTTTGCTTTTTGAACTGTAATTATTATTATTATTTTGACCGGTAGCAGGGAGTTGATAGAGAAAAACGGAGCAAAGAAGAAAGATTTGCCTCTTCTAAAGACTTTATAAGGATTCCCATCTCTTCTCATCTCCGTCTTTGCTTGGAGACAGGGAGGCAGAGGGAATCAGGGGCACCTGCAGGAGAGTATCAGCCAAAGGCCCCATTATCACTTCAAAGCTGGACTCCACTAGAAAAGGCCTGGGCAACATAGGAGCCCTACAGAGGATGAACATGTGTGCAGAGATAGTGGCAGAAGGCCTCCTCCCTCTGTCAGCTTTCCTTTCTTTATCTCCTCACTACCCCCTTTTACTGTAGGTCACCCTTCCCCTCTCATCTACCTTGTCCTGCCCACTTCATCACTTCCCTTTCCTTCCTTTGAAATATTTTCTTCCATAGCTTATCAGTATCTTTAATGCCTGGCTGCTTGAATGAATGGCCCAGCACGAGGGCTTCTTTTTCCTTCTGGCTGAATTTCTCCATCTTCTATGGCTTATAAGACCCAGGCAGTGGAAGTTCTGATGTGCCTTGAGCTGTCATAATGAGCTTGCAGACCCTTTCATATGGAGATCAAGGCAATGGCTAGAGGGGTCTCCACGGGTCCAGTGTCAATGAATTAGATATTACCCAGCACCTTATTGTGGTTTGTAGAATAGAAGAACCCTAGCCCTAGACAAATCTAGAGATGCAGAAAGTTCCCACGAAGTCCAGACAGTTCACAAAGATACACATACTCACAAAACCTTCACAAGAAGTAAGTTATAGCATTCCTCTGTCTAATACGTTATACAAGAGACCTTTACCAATATTTACAGGCCACAAAGGGTCAGATACCTTAAGCTGAGCAACACTTCAGGCCAGAAATCAACAGCAGACACACAAAATTGTTCAACCTTTCTATTGGTACCTCCTGCTTGTGGCCTGGGTGTGTCAACACTTTATAGATTTGCTATCTGAATTTATAGAGGAAAGATAATGTGTGACAAGGAGATGTTTGAACAAAGTCTGATGCTGTTTGATTGACTTTAAGAGACGCTAAATTACCATTCCTTAAATCCTTCATGCCCTGCATGGAAAATCCTTCAAACTGTGTGTGTGTGTCCATGTGTGTGTAAGAATCAATAATGCAGTAATGCCAAGCCACACATCATTATTGTTTCCTCCCACTGACACCTTCACTAGATCAAAGGACAGGGATTACCTCTTTCTGCCAACATTAAAATATTTCTATGTAAGTATAGCTACTGAAACTGATTGAAAGTCTTGTGTTTGACTCATTTAGATTTCTGTTGGTTACAACTCAAAACGTAGCAGAAATTCATCATCTTCACATCTATCAATCTGACCCTTATTTACACTTTTAATTTGTAATGGTTTAAACCAGAAGAAAAATACAAGTTATGTTTGGCTTGTGCCAAATAACCCTTTATTTTGTCTAACTTTATGAAATATACCCTTAAAAAAGAAAATAAACATTGATTTCACTTAGGAAAACTTCTCTGAAACAGAGAAATGCTTTCAAGTCTAATAAAGAGTTTTAACAGCCTGCTGACAACCAACCTCCACACTTCCTTTGTTGTATTCGTCTCAATCCCTTTCCTTCCTTCTCGCTCAACACTCTCTTGTTTTTCCTCCTGTAAGGTTGTACAAACAGTCTTTATCCATGGCCATGTCTACTGACGATTATAGAAAACAAGAAATATTCAACAAAAGTCTTGCAGACCAAAACTTTGGCTGAAGAGGACAACGGAAGCTAATTCAACCACCAATATACACTTCTTTATTTTACTAAATGTTTCTATGGAGACTGAATTAGCTGAGTGCGGTTATGCTACTTGGGAGCCTTATGATATCCCATCCTTGTTTACCGTTCTACCCATGTTTCTGAATGATTGTACATCTCTGTAGTTGTTTGCGATATGAGCGTCATCCACCAAATTAGTAAATGTCTGCTTGGTTCATTGGAAGGAAGTTGTTAATTAGCAGAGTAGATTAAGCAGTATATATTTGCTTGTGTTTTTTATGACTTTGCATTCAAACTTTTTTGTACATTTTGTACACGGAAAGAAAAACTGTAGAAGTTTTGAAAGTGAATTGAGCAGAGCCAAATGTAGACATCCAGCCGGGTTAGAAAAGCACTGCCTTGTTTCCCAGGCGGCACCTTCTTTGTGACATGGTTAAAGATGTGTCCTAACACTATTCCCATCAGCCGTAGTCCTCTCCTCTCCCCACCTTGGCTCCCATCCCTCCATCGCTCCCTCCATCCCTGAAGAATAGCCTGCTCTTTGCGCAACCCATTCCGTCTCCTTGGAGCTTATTGTTCCCTGGTTGCTAGGCGATAGCCGGGGCCTCATTTGGTGGGGAGCCCGTGTATTTGGTATGGGGTCAGGGCTGACAGAGGTGACGCGAAGGTGGGTGTGCATGCATTGCTTATGTGTGACGAGAATGCAAGCTTGTGCACGCGCGTGTGTGTGGGTGCATGTATAAGTGTGCATGTGTTTGGTTAAGGGTCAGGCGTGACAGCACCGGTACAATAGAGCGGGGTGTGACCAACCCCTCCTTCACTATTTATTGGCCTGTTCAATCACCAAGCCAGGCTGGGCAATGGAGGCTGTCAGTCAACAGGGAGGGGGAGGAGCAGAGAGAGGTTGAGAGAAAACATAATTAATGTGTAACACAGGAGCTTCTGTAATGCTCTAAAGAGGAAATTAAAGAAACAAACAGCCACAGCGATGGCAATTACACAACACTGAATGGACCACTGTCGTCGAGACGTCACTACTGTTCCGGCCACTCACACCTGCTCTCGCTTTCATCTCTCACAGTTTTTCACTCTCGTTTTCTTGGCCGTTCTTTTCATTTAGACGGTTTTGTTTCTCTCGTTCTTTTAAACACACACCAGGGGAGTGTTTCTTTGTCAAACGTCCTTCTAAATTCCACTACCGAATTTTGAAACTAGCTGCAGCTGGCCTGGCCTTGGAGAGGCCTGGAGTGGCTTTTCAAAACCTTCACTAAACACACACACATACACACACATAAACACAGTATAAATCAATGCTATTGTTGCAGAAGCTTAAGCACCCATCAAGAGAGTGGTGAAATGAGCAAAATGGAGAGAAACCTTTTTTTTTATGAACTGCATTTGAAACCTGTCTGATTTTGACACTAGCTATTTTTACATGTGCAAAATTCTTTGACCGGATTGAAACGTTTTCAGATTAAATACCTGTAATCTAAATGTATCGTTCACATGGGCACAATCCGTTCACGATGAGCGTTTACATGCAGCGGGCTTTATTTCTAAACAGAAGTACTGACATGTGCAGAGTGGTAAACTCTTTAAAAAAATAAAAAAAAGACGTTTGACTTCTGATTTACTTCCGGGATGATTGTAAACAAACCGGAGCGCCCAAAACGGACCCACGACAGGCTTTAATGATGGTGGAGACGTTACTGCACTCCCTGACTGAGCTACAGGTACAGCTCATTTTGAGCTCTTTCAGAGTTTCTAGTTGAAATGTTGTGTTGCTCATCGACCAGTTTTGCTTCCCTGGCATGCTAATATTATTAGCATTAGCCAGGCGGAAATACGTCAGGTCACATAAGTGACATAAGTCTCACATGCTCAGTCAGGTCAGCATTGCACGATCGGAAAAAAATGAACAGATTAAGCGTTTACATGGACACAGTTCGGATTATGAATTGGCAAATCCACCTGTCTCATTCTGATCACAAATTCTTTTGGATTGAGCTGAATAAACAAAAAATAACCCGAATGGGACGTTTACATGACACATTTTTATTCCAAATGGCCGTTTAATCCGATTACTTATGTCTATGTAAACATAGCTACTGTTTCTGTTCATTTTAAAAAAATCCTTGATCAACTTTACTGTATTAACATTAAAGCACATATGACGTTGGTATTTATTATATACACCAATTTTCATTACTCAACTTTGCTTTTGATCCTTCAGCTTCTAGCAAAACCATCAACAAGTGTTTAACCCCCAAATTAGACTTTATTAACAATGACTCATTGCCAGCATTACGTGTCTGAGAGTCATTGATGCTATTTTTTTTAACCTTTTAGCACATGCTACAACCTTTTTTTACCCTTCCTGTCTGTCCCATCTTTTTATATTTCTTTTGCAATAAAGTGTATTAGTTTTTCTCTCTGCAAGTATACAGTATTATAGCAACAAGCTGAAATCTAAGAGGATTTGGCAAAAATGTTTGGCTGCTTTGATCAAAGGTATTCACTTGGGAATTAATTGTTTTTTGTTTTGTTTCTGGCAGCAACTGCATGTGTGTGTTCCAAAAACAGACATGGCATCACAAATTGCTAACTAAATCATCACTTCCTTGTGCGCTCAACTCTCATAATGAGTCATAAAGAATGCGATGTTCTCACCTGTGCTGAAATCGTTCGCAGATACTGAGCGGATCTAACATGTCTGTGCAGAAAGAAAAGAAAGCTTGGCACTGTGGAGGGCATACCTGTGCTCGGAGGCGGGGTGTGTCCGACCTCTCAGGGTTTATTACCCCATCAAAACCATAAGGGTAATGCAGTGGAAAATAACTTCAGAAACCAGCAAATAAACTATGAATCAGTTGGCAACATGAGAGGCGGTTGAATTGTTTCAAAGCCCCGCACAGTTTCCAGAACAACCGTTAAGGAATCATTAAGGAAGTTCACATTTATATTCATAGAATTCAAACTAAGGTATTCATTTAGTTGGTTGGTTGAGTTTCTGTTGGGCTGCACTGAGGTGGTGTTGACCCTGGACCACAGCGTGCACTGCTGTCAGTGAGGCTTTTGTTGCTGGTGTAGTAACCTTTCTTTGTGCCTATGTTTGGACTAGTAACCTTGCTTTGTGCTCCTGTGTGTATCAGGATTGTAGTGTGACTCTCCTTCTCCATAAATCACTGTCAAATTCCAGTGGTACGAAACAAAGCTCTCGCTTGAAGCTTGGATAATGGGGTTGCTGGACTGTGTGAGTGCACATACCCACACAATAATGTGCTTCAAGCTTGTTGCCCTTCGTTTACCAATCAGCACCTTGCAGAGTTTATGAAAATTCATTGAGTGTGAGATGAGCTCCCCCCCCCAAATGAATATTGCATGAAATGCAGCATTAGGTGACAAAACAGTCCTTGAATTATTTTGATTTTTTATTTATTTTAAGGGAAGCTAGGAAGAAAATAGGTGGTAGAAAGACACAAGCGAGGGAATGAGGTTGATCGCTGGTGCGTGATGGAATAAACTTTGAAATTTCTGTCACCGTGTGTGTGTGTGTGTGTGTTGCTCGCAGGGGTCTAATGAATAAATGATGTTTGAAATGAGTGCAGCTCTCTTTAGACTATCTCCACTTCATGAGAAGAGCTTGTTTACAACTCCACACAAGACGCGCATCTGACTTCTTTGGCGACTGGGGCTTAAAAATCGCGTTTTGCTTTCCTTTCCAGGAACACATCTGTCCTGAGAAACCTCCAAGTGCGTGTTCTTGCTCTCTGACTTTTGTTGTGTTATTCTCTGCTCTCCCTCCCTGTTGATGGCGAGAGGATGGGAAGCATTACAGTGCAGGCCAAAGCAAACACTCTCACACATGCATATAAACACCTGCCTTGTGAGAGAAGCTGGAGAGCATTAGCAAGCTCAACAGAGCAAACACACCGATAAAGGCAGGATTTGGGCAAAGTCTAATCGGGGGAAGCAGTAGGGGATTTACCCCTGGTATCCCCCGCAGGCCCGAGCATGACAGAAGCCCCTAGTTTTGTAACCAAACAGTGTGCAGTGCTGACTCACAGTTCCTGTGTTTGCACTCCGGGCTGCCCTAACACATCATTACCACTCTCAGGAAAATCAACCAGCTTTTCAGGAGAGTTGGCTGCCATCCTTTCAAAAAAAAAATTTTTTACTTTCTCTTATCAGTAAACAATGCCAAGCCACGGTTGCTGTGCTGTCAGATCAAATGAGAAGTTTCATGGTGTGTTTATAACAGAAAGAAAGGGGGGGAAATCATGGGAAAAGGCCATTTTTACATTGATGATTCCCACAGTTCCATTGTTTTTGTAAAGGTCTGATTTCTAGGCAACTGAATCAAGGGTCAGAACAGAGGAGGAAGGACAACAGACAAGGAGGAGACAATCGGGGGAAGAGATTTGCTAGATGCAGGGGATATAACACAGAAACGCAGTGGTTTTAATTACAGGCAGAAAAATACAGGCTTTTTAAATATTTAGAGTTCAGATGATCTCTCTGGCTGCATCTGTTTGTGTGTATGAAGTTTTCTGTGTGCATGTGTTTATGCAGATAGATGATAAATACACAAACTATTTTAATGCAGAGTTGCATATGAATGTGTAGGATATGGTGGAAAGGAGCAGCATTGCTTTTGTTTGATGTAGCACTGATGTATGGTTGCATGACTGATGTCAAACAGACAGGCCAATGGAAGTCTTGGGATAAAAATCCTTTTGCACTATTTTGCAATATTTTACAACACAGACCATATTTTTCATCATCCTCAGACAGGTTATTTTTCCTTTGAGCTGCCAGTTTTTCCTCCTGATTAGACCGATTCCGATTTTTAACATTTTATGATTTTTCTCATTAGACTGCTTGTGGAGCAGAAACATAAACGTTGTTACGTTAAAAACATTAATGAAACCCGTCATTTTTTTAAAAACATTTTTTTTTTTTACTTTGATGTCAGATTTTGACGGTAATACTATCAGCTCTAAGGTGATTTTCTCCTTTCAGCACTAATTTGATTTACCAGGCAGACTTCAAACGTATTTCATTTAAAAGTCAAAAAGCAGGAAAACTCAGCTATAAATTTGTCGCAGAAGCAAATAAAACAAGACACAAAACACAAAGAAATTCACTAAGAAAGAGCTTGAAGGTGCCGGATCTTGACAATATGGGTCATATTGTAATAAACAAGTCTGAAATACCCTCACAGATTAAATTCTTTGCTCAGCTTCATCTGTCTGACTGACGTTTGGGTGCAAAAAACAGACGCTGTGGACTTGTATTCATTAAACAGAGACCTGCAGGATGTGAAGAGACATGGCTACTGTCTGTGTGACCACTAAGCCACAGAAAGATGGGATGTGCACGGAGTTAAGTAGACCCATATCCTTCTTGCTTTTCTTGTTAAATGGGTGCCATCTTGAGGGAACATTCTCCTCCGTCTTTGGCTTTATTGTGTGTTTATTCAGAGGGAAGCCAAGGCCCGTCCGGACTCAGAATGGTAAGTGGGCTGCAATTTTGAGGCAGCGCAGCATTCTGCAGGCTCACATTGATCTGTCATTGACAAAGTTAATGAGCGTGGACATGAGGCACGGCGTCTCGCCACAAAGACATCAAAGAGCTGCTGCAAAGACTGACCCGCTGTGAGACTGGCCTTCAGGCAGACACCCAGGCTGCTTCATCCCCTAACACTGCAGGAGGGGAGAGGGGTGAAGGAAGGGCACAGAGAGGATCTTGGCATCATATACCTAAACGTCTCCATCCGTTTCTCTTGTTCTTTCAATTACTCTTGCATGCAAGATGTCTTTTTTCAACCATGTAGGGTTTGTGTTTGTGGTTCAAAGCAAGTTTTAACTCATGAACCTTAAAGCAGTTGACTAGTTTCTTACTCTCTGCCTCAGTTCCCACCTGCTGCTTGGGAACCTGACGGCTGTACATAAGTCTACAAGCACAAAAGTCTTGCTACTAGGTAACCTACTGGCAATCTGCCTTTTCATTCCTTTCTGTCAACAGCAAATAAGAAAGGGGGGAAGCAAAATCCAAGAACAAATATTAGCCAGTGCAGACAAAAGCATTCCAAAATACTGTTTTCACTCTCATTTTGCTCATCCTGAAAGTCTCATCTTTCCCTCCGCTTTCTCTTGAAACACTGGCATTCCTGTTCTTTCCTTCATTTCCTGCCAAGGTCTCTGTTTTCCAGTTTGGAGCCACATAACCCTGTTAACCCACATGACTCTTGTGGAGCTCATTTAGACAATGTGCTTTTATTTGTATTTGAAAAAATGTTATTTTTTCATTCAACCTTTATTTTGGCAGGTTAAAGCCTCGGATATAGTCGCGCTTTGGTCCACAAGCTGGAGCGCGCGGGCAGCGCGTGCACTGTGCATGCGTTTATAGTGTGGCACGGCAGCGCATGGCAAAGTGCTGTTCTTTTACTGACCAGCAGGTGGCAGTACCCTCTAAAACCTGTGCATATGTTGCAAGAAAGGGTGTAGAAGAAGAAATCTACCGTAGAAGAAGAACTGTTTGAAATCACACAACAAAAACAAATGGCTTTCCGCTCGCTCGGGGAATTTAATACATTTGTATCACATAAAAAACATTCCTCCATGCGTCGCGACGCCGTTTCCATGACCACAGCGGCGCAGACAGCTGCAGGCTCTGGCGTGAAGGCTGTCGGTGAGGTCCCTACCCGACCTGTCAATCAAATAGGCGCGCGCGCTAGGCTTGCGGAGCTTCAAAATCTGGGAGGTGCACGACCACGCGCGAAACCAACGCGCTGGCCAAAGCGCGGGGGCGGGGACTTCGCGATTGCGTCACTTTGGCCGCGCGCCCTATGCGACGCGTCAACTATATCCCAGGCTTAAGTTTGGGTTTGGAGTTCTATCTTTGGGATGGACCAGCCTTTGTCTGAGGATTTTGTTGAGTTTAAAATGTACTGGGATGTTGTACAGTATTTGGAGGAAATCCTTCAGCGTTTTCGCCAATACTCCAGCAAAAGGTCTCTCTTGTAAATAAGTCCTCGAGGCACAATGAGACTAACCTGTATAAATAAAGGTTAAATGAATGAATGAAACATGTGGGATGACAATGTTTTCATATTTGCTCTTCTTCCTGTTCTTTTATGTTGTTTAAAAAAAATGTTTTTTTTATTTTTATTATTTGTTTGTTGATTTGACAAAGCCCCAGTTAGGATACAGAGGTGGACCTCTCAGATTTCAACTTTCAAAAACTTACAGTGCAGCATTATAGGCCTTTTTCTCATTCAGCTCCACTCCAATTCACACATTCCTGCAGGTGACCAAAACATCTCTCTCCTGAGCCAGGCAGACAAAGAACCTAACAAGCATCTATATATTTATAAAGCTTGGAACTCCACACATTTCAAACAATTTTGATTTGATAAAGCCTCCTGAGTAGGAAACGAAAAGTCTTCAGCTTCAGAATAGAAGTCCAGTTTTTTTCATGATCATATGTGTCAAATTCAATGCCCGGGGGCCAAACGTGGCCCTCAGTGACATCTTATCTGGCCCCCAAGATGATATGTGAGATATAAAATAATTCTATCTCTTGATTTTTTTCAGTAATCTTTGATTATGATGTCAAAAGTATAATAGACAACATCAAATGAGACCAATCAAACTCATGTTGAGGAACTGTGACCAAGAAAAGGTGTCGGGTATCTGATTTGAGTTAATGTAGATTCTGAAATTGGCCCTTATTTTGAAAAAGGTTTTAAATTTGGCCTCCTTTTGTAAGTGAGTTTGACACACCTGACCTAGATGATTGAGAATGTTCACCAGCATAACTCAGTAAAATGTACTAAAGTAAATTTGGTTAAGGTTCAAATTACTAGAAAAAGAATAAGAAGCAACTTAAATAGTTTACCCCCCAAAAAAACCTTTAAATGCCATAATTTTTAGGTTAGTTTGTTTTTCCTTTAGTGCACTGCACTCATTTTAGCTACGACCGCATGTCAATATAAAGCTACAACTTTTGACATTTAAAAAGCGAGATTTTTCTTTTATTTTTGTAGATTTTTAAAAATGATTTATTTTGGAGTTATGAGGACAAGGATTTCCCACTTTGCTCACTGTTACAGGCTCAACTAAAAGCCAGCTGCTCCGTGCAAACAGAGATGTCTGTCTCTGAAAAGTCAATATCAGAAGCTCTGTCACAGAGAGAAAAGAATTCTGACTGAGTGACACCAAATCTGCTGATGAATGGGCCTCATGAATAAAAGGAAATTACATTAATCTAAAACGTAGTGAGAGGAAATGGGACAAGGAGACAAACGCACAAAAGAAACTAAGACTGGCAGATTAATAGAACAAGAAATGAGGAAACTAGTGGAGCAATCAAGTTTTCACCAACAAAGAAGTTCACTCAAGTTGACTCTTACTATTTTGTTTTTCTGTTTTATTTATTCATTTATTTTATTATAATTCCAGGCTACTATGGTAATGGAGTGAATGCCATCATAGTGTTTGCTGCCTGTTTCCTGCCAGACAGTAATCGAGAGGACTACCATGAAATAATGGAAAATCTTTTCCTGTGAGTACTAATATACACTAATAGACACTCACTCATTTAAAAAAAAGTTGCACAGCGGACTTAAATATTGATTTTTGCTTTTGTGTAAATCTTCCTGTAAAACAGGTTTCAGATGACAATAACATGCTGATAAGTAGCATTAAAATCCCTCTTTCAATATTTGTTTAGCATGGCAGCTAACAAGCACTTAGAAATGAAAACTAAACACAATGCTGCTTGTTAGACACATCAGCCACCCACTGGGATGGCATCATGATGGCATGTGCAAATACAAAGCTTGACTTTACTTTCTCCTAATCAGTAGTGGCTACTTCACTCTAAAGAACTGTTCCCATTGGACTGTTTAGGGAAGTATTTTTCTCTGTCTGCCTTTTTATCTTAAGCTTTTAATAATTCTCTAGCTGCTAGTTTTATTTCTGAAAGTTCTTAATGTGCCTTTGTTCATCAAGCGGCCTGATGAAGTGGCTTCAAACATCTACTAAGATCATGGGAAAAACCCATGCAGACATGTTCCTGTTTTTGGTTTTGTACATCGCCCTGCAACCTAGCTGTTTTTGGTTACATTTTCTTAATACCATTTTATTTTCACTCGTTATTCCCGATTTGTTTGTATCCTTTATGATTGTCTATTGTTGTCCACTGTTGTCATCACTCTTTGTTGAAATCAAGTCTCTCTTGTAAATGAGTCCCCGGGGCTCAATGGGATTAACCTGTATAAATAAAGGTTGAATGAATCAACCTACCGGTAGTTCAGACTCCTCATATTTACAATAACTACAGACCACTTTTTAGGCTGTTCTTTTTATCTAATGTGTTAGAGGATGTGATTGAGGTGCAGTTGCCATTATTTCTGATTTACAGCAGCATTTTAAACAGCTGTCAGTTTGGTTTTAGTGAACTTCATAGTGTAGGCACCATGCTTGTTAAAGTGACTTAGAAGATACTGGTGGGATGAGGAAGAAGTCAATTTATTCGTAGCTTTTGGATGATGCCTTTGACCACAACATTGTT
>JARVJN010000001.1:46160268-46170621 GCA_031763805.1 Argolebias nigripinnis
TATATACACACCGTACATATACACACACACAAGCTTCTTAAAAATAAATCATTTACCGGTAGTTCAATCATGCAAAGCACACTAAGATCATTCATTTATATTATTTAAATGCTAAGCCCAATATTTAAAAGCAGTCCTTTTTTTTCCCAGTCTTCAATAGTCCTTTTAGGAATCGTATCATCACCACAAGGTAATAACAGACTTTAATCATGATATATTTACTAAGCAAAGGATAGTCACCTTGAATCAAAGTGTCCAAAATCTTCAGATTGTATAGATTATACGTTTACACAGAATTCATTTGTTTTTAAACTGTTGTTCTCATAATGTTTTTTCTTTTCTTTCATTAAAACAGTTTACATTTATGAGGAAATAGTAATAAGCAATAGTAAAATTACTTATCAATATTGGAATTAAATTCTGTCTTTTCACAATCAAGCAACAAAACAGTTCTTGCAAAGCAGTTTCTTAAATGTTCATATTGCAATCAAACCATAAAACAATTCTCTGGACTGCTTTATCCTCACTTCAAAGAGACAAAGACTGACAAAAAATATATATATTAAAATTAAATTAAAAAGATCACAGTTTGATTACCTTGAAACACACACACATTGAAATATTTACACATGGTTAAATGTTAACATTTTTGGCTGTGTAACTATACAAGTTGTTGTATTCTTTTTTTCTGTAAACTAAACTTCCAGTAGTCTAAGTGTTGTTTCATGTGAAACTGCTACAATATCTGAAAACAGTAAAAATCTGTATGATTTTCCCCCCCACAGATGAGGTAGTCAACTATTAGCATCGCAACAGTAGAAATTAAGGAACACAAAACCATGGTTTGCTAATCAATTAACAAGTAAAAGTACTTTTAAGCCATTATATTTGTTAAAAATTGTAGACTCTACAACATTCAAGTTTTATTGAAAGATTGTCTGTGAAACTAATTAATAACATTTATCTCATGTTTAAATATGGCAACAACAAAAAAGTTTTCTAGTCTTTTTAAACTCGTTATGCAGAAATTTTGCAAATGTGAAAAGGAAAAAAATCTACACATTTACCTTAAATTAAGACTTGCATTTAGAGCAAGTCCCAATAGACAACCAAAATAATTTTTCCAAAGCATTAGGTTTGTCTTAACTATTGTTACTGTGCTAATAATATCCAAGTATTAACGTCCCTGAACTTTATTGTACGGTACTTCAGAATTCTTATTAAGATGTCAAATGTTTTATGCAATAGGTTACTTTATTGAAAAATTCTATGTATTACTTGCATTTAAAAAGGATGCAAGTATTGCAAAAACTCCATAAGCAAAACCTGATAGAGCTGTGTCAACCTGATATAAAGAACAACGGGTCCTGACCTCATTATTCTAAAACAGCCTGAGGTAAAAGTGAGAATGCGAGGTGAAGTGCCCTGTTGGGTCGGGTAAAAAAAAAAAAAAAAACAGGCAAAAATTCAGCAAAAATGTCAAGAGAGAGAAAAGGCCTTTACAAATAAAAGATCTGTTTTATAACAATAAAAAAAGAAAGAAAGAAAGACTACCGGTATAAAGAATGCTGTAAAATAAATCTCAGAAAATTATTTTCATTGAATTTTTTCTTTAGTAATTGAGAGTAAGGTAGGAAGGAGGTGCATATTGAGGAGAGGGAGGATGAAAGAGGCAACTCTAAATCACTTGCAGCAGGCAAGTAGGTACGAGTTAGTAGTATTGTTGTATCATTTATGCAATGAAAGTAGAAATTCTATAAGTTGTATCTCAAGAAATAATCCTGAAATATAAAATATATTTTGTGTACCATTAATAAACCTAAAATGAACAACACTGAAGGTTTTTGCCTGCAATGCTATCGCTGACAATTGAAGGTAAATTGTAAAGACATCTGAGAGTAGGAAAAGCACACTGGCCAGTGGGACTTCATGATGAAAAGATTCAAAAAGCATATCTGTACCTGAGTATTGTGATGTCTGGACATTAACTCATCACCTGCCCAAAATATTTTCCTTGACTAGTATTGCATGCATCTCATTGAGTTTATACTACATCCAGTGAAGGCAGTTAAAAATAAACTATCAATCTTATAAAAAAGTATTTTAAAAAATACTTGCGATTACAGGTTAAAGAGAAAAAGAATAAAATTCTGGACAAGTTGTCACAAATGTTAAAATACAACAATAATAAATAAATGTTTTGTAAGGAATATTGTGATTATATTAGTGTTTGAACATATTATTAAATGCAGTGTAAATTTCAGTCGTAGAAGTGCAATCACTACAGTGACTTTCACATTAAAACCAATTAGTTTGCTTTCATGCATCCTAAAGAGTTGATTACCGGAATTCGTTTTAGTTGGAACATATGACAAGTTCTGAAAGAAGACACACAGGGGCGCCATATACCAAGCTAACATTATCAACCATCTTTAAAAGAAAATAAAAAAATAAATAAAAAATTGTAGTGCTATGAAATATTTAACCAGCACAATGTGTGTTGGAAATTACCACTAAATGGTAAAAATAAAAAAACATATAGATTTTTGTATAAATGACCAAAAATGGAAGTAAAATAAAGCAGATCAATAATAAATGCTATTCATTTTTTGACAACTAAGACTGCTGTCTAAAAGACGCACTGTTTGAAAAGCCCATGAGCACATTTTGGATTTATCACATATCAGACTGGAGGGTTCCATCATATAGAACAGCCTCGATGCCTGTAGATGCTGAGAACTTCTCTTTTTCCTCAAACACGGCATTCTGAGAGTTCAGGCGGTCCCGACCTTCAACACCCTGTTTGTCCACCTGACTTATCAGCTTCATTTTCTTTTTGGGGGGGTGCTTCAAGGTTCCCAAACGCTCTTTAACTTTATATTCCAGTGTACTGTGTGGAATTCCATAGATTGATTGGGCTTTAGATACACTCATTTTCCCACCCATCACAACCAAAATAGCCTCTTCCAGCAGCTCAGTGTTGTATTGTCGATATCGTCCCCGCTTCTTCTTTGGCTGCATGTTACCTGGGTCTGACTCTGAATCCACAGAATAATTTCCACCTGAGGTGTGGCTGTCAGAGGGAAAAGGCCAGTATTCCTTCTCCGAACCTGAACTGTTGGAACCCACACTGCTCCTTTTCTGAATCGGTCTGGGAAAAATGGAAGAAAGCTTCTTTTTGACACCATTCTCATGCAGAGAACCTGAAAATTCAGTGGCTAAGGAATCCCAAGATGGTTCTGTTCCTGTGGCCAAAACTCGCACCTGGGGGATCTTGATGTCAAAAGACGACGAATGAGAGATGAATTGATCCCTGTGTGCCTCTTTAATGTTTTCATTCTCAGCAGAAAGTGGTTTAGGCAAAAGTCCTGCAGCTTCCAACAGCTTGGGTATGTCTTTGAGATGCTTATTAGCTTCATTGCTGGTTTTGAGTTTGAATAAAGCCCCAAAATGAGAACTGGAATTCCAAGAGGAAGAGGATGCATTTGTAAAAAGCTCAATAGGGCTGGACCTGGGATTAGAGCTGTGCGGTGACTCTGGGTTGCTCTCCAGACTGGCCTCCTCTTTGATGTGCAGCGAGTATGCAAGTGATGAGGTAGGCTTATAACTGGTGGAATGGCCGAAATCCTCCCTCCTCCTCCCATCCTGTGGGCTCCTCTTAAACGACCCGACTTGTCCGTCCACGTTCAAGGATCGCCTGATTGGATGGAAGGAAATTGGATGTAAGCAGAGCTTGCACATTGCCCGTTTAACTTTCTAAAAGTGGATGGGTTGGGGGGTGTGGGGGGGGGGGGGAGGATGTTGGCCACTCCTTTATTATTTGACCTTGCTTTGGTAACATCACTTGTTTTAAGTTAATGAACATGACTGTGTGCATGACCTAAGAACAAAAAAGGCTCCGGTTTAACATCTTATTATCCGTCTTTGTAGATCACTTTACAAATTTTGCAAGAATATAAGATGAAAAAACTAAAAATAATAAAAGAGAAAGAAACAACAAAAATAAAAGAAAGAAAGAGTATTTATGTGGAATTCATACGTCTTTCTATTCCTGTGGCTCAGAATGCACAACCAGGAAGAGGGATTGTTATTACAACTTCAGGAACTTTGCATGTAGATTTCAAGCAGAGCACAAAAACTTGCAGTCCGTAATGATTAATGCAAACACAACTTGATATTTTGTGTGTGACGTTACCACAGAACAAGCACAGCAATAAAAGAGTATGCCAGCAGAGGGTTGTTGTGTCCTTTTCAACACAAAATGTAAAAACTTAAAATTTGTAATGCTTTGCTAAATGTTGGATTTGAGTTATTTTAAAATTATTCATTTTAGGTTTGCATTACCTTAGGTTAAATTACTTTGACAGTGCCAACATATTTACATATTAATACTGTCTTTTGAGATATTAAAATAATTGTTTGAGTTTTCACTGCTTCATCTCCTATTTGTATTTTAATGTGAATCGTTTTGACAAGGACACCACTTTATATCTAATTGAGATGTTCACAATGTGCATATATTTGCATGATGCATATATGCAAAGCTGGCTGTAACCAAATGCAAATAAAAGATTGAGAAGATTTAGTCAATTTTCATAGAACTAAAAGGAGAAAGAAGAAGAATGAAAATTTACTGGTGCATAATTTACAAAACAAAAATAGCTTTAATTACAGGTAAAAGATCTTTTAAATTTGGTTGAGTAAAACAATTCAAAGGGTTTTGCTTCAAAATCAATCCAAGTAGAAATCTAAATTTACTAAAGCTTAATATTCAAACAGACTATGTTTTACAGAAACTGTCATTAGTATTTTTATTTATGACAAATAATTGTGATATAAGCATAATGAAGTACAAAACATGACTTCAGTTTGATTTTAAACAAATTCACATTGCCTTAAATATATCCAACATTTTAACTAACCCTGCACTGAAATGCAAAACTTTAGGCAAGGCTGAAAGTCCTACAGGACATGTTTTCAGGCCAACCAGTGACGTTTCAGAAAATAGGGCAATGCACACCTGTTTACTAACTTACAAGATACTTCCGGTTTAGGTTCATGGTCATATTTTTTGAGAAGTTTGCACAATACAAACTTTTCTATTTTTATTGGATGTGCAGGGGTAGTTTTTAAAAGTACATTAACATCAGCATCAGCTGTATTTTCCCAGTGGTTCAGTTCTTTAGATTTCTTAGATGGAGGATATCGGTTTGCATGGCTGTGTTTACCGTTACTTTTAAAACATCAATTGATCTACAATGTCATGAGGACTAAGAAGAAAGAGAAAGAAAATGTTCTTACCCCTTCAGTGTGGAAGTAGCAGGAAAAAAGCAGGGACTGTGGCCAGGTGGGCTGCTGTTGCTATGGCGATTCTTTTTGATGGATAGGTCAAGCACTCCATCTATAGTGAAATAAATAAAGTAGAAATCCTTTATTTAAGGTTCAGTGTTATTTTCAGTCTCATCTACACCTAGTGAGGTTCCAATAATTTGCTTCTCCTCGGTTCTGTTTCACACTACCTTGTTCAATGGGCTCTGCCAGGGGCTTCTTGATGGTGAGGTCAAGGGGAGCATCCTGGTCAGCCATGAGAAGCTTGCACAGAACTGGGTTCTGGTTGTGTGCAGGCCCAGCCAGAGTGGCAGCAGGGGTTTTCGGACGAACCACTGACAGGGAGCGTGGAGCCGGCAGGCTTTGGTCAGATTGAGGCGGGGAGTCTGAGCGACTGTCCTGAGGAGAGCTGGTTTTTGAGGTATATTCGGCAGCAAACTGACTGATCATTCTCTGAAGAATCTCTCGAGCCACTACTGGAATGTTTGGATCTGAGAAATTTGGCACATCTGGAAAAAGCAAAAAACGGAGAAGTTAAAAAAAACAACAACAACAACAACAACTATTCAGTATGTGTCTTTTCTGAACCAGCTGTAGTGGTCACCATTATACAAATTGTATCCTAACTAACTTTAAAGAATAACATCTTGTTTGTGACCAGCTTGCAAAACAAACCAGTCAACCTACATGATAACATAATTTACAATTCAGTAAAAAGTACAACAATCTGGCCTAAAAGCTTTTACACAAAACAGTAAATATTCAATGGCTTGTATGCATCACTTTGTATTTAATGCAAATTACTGATACAGTCCTGTAACATCATCATTTATACATCAAGACATACCTTTTCTGCAGAGAACTGCACTGAGAAACTCCTCGGCCTTCTTCTCTAGTCTGATGATTGTGAGCTGATCTTTAACCAGGAGACGTTTGGGTGTCTCATCAAGCCCTTTGTTTAAGCCGATCAAGTGCTCCTGTCAAATCACAAAACTTAAATCAGTGGCCTTCAGTATTCAACAGGATACATACAGCACAATAAGATGTTTTTCTTTATTCGGATCAGTGATTTGATCAAAGAAAATGACCCCCTAGTAGATTAGAGAGAACAGGCACCATCTGCAAGACATGCATTTATAATCTACCCTTTAACCTCTACATCCACACAAAAAACTGCACTGTAATGTTCATCACATTTGCTACAGCTATAATTTCAATGGTTAGAAATTACAATTTGTTTAGTAAAACAGCTACTTTTATTTACTTTTTTATTTTACAACTGAACAGAAAAAAACACAAATTTGATTTAAGTACAAAAGAGGAATAAGAAATCTTACTTTAACTTGATCTCTTCTCAAACAGCAGAATAAGCAGTTTTCATCAAATGACCAATCAGAAACTGCAACATGATTAGAGTCTGTGGACATAATACAGAAGCAAGAGTGAAGTAATTCTGAGTAAAAAAAAAAACTGTGTGTTTTCTAAACTACTAAATGAACTCCATGAACTCAATGGTATGACGACTAACAATTCTGTCTAAATTACAGGGAGAAATTTTAAGAGAAATAAAGTTTTAAAAATAATCTAATTATAAAAGGCAAAGACGGATTGTTTTAATGCATGAACACTCTGCAAAGTACAGTACTTTATTGCAATGCATAAAAGATAAAATACTTTTAGATTTAATTTTTAATTCAGTGACATGACCATTGACAAGACGCATAAATGAAAAACATGAGTGGGTTATAATGAATGCAAATGCTAATGTCCAAATCTACTCTGGCTCGGGGGAAAAAAATTCAATGACAACACATAATGTCTACTATTGTCTTAGTACCATCACATATTGTACAAAATCTCTATGGGATCCCACTTCATCCAAAACACCTACTTTGCAGTAACACAAGCCATTTTCTCTTCTACTGGCAATAGTGCTGTCTTGTCTTGAATCAAAATGTGCTCGGGTACCAGATGGTACAATGAACAGAACTGTCATAATTAGCACAACAAAGGAAACAAACAGAAACTTACCCTTAAACACTTTTAGGTCTTTTAGCAACTCTGGAGCAATCAGACCTTCAAGAATGCTCTCAAAACCTGAAGAAAAACACAAATCATTAAATATTTAACGCACAAGCGAAGCATATTTTACATTATTTTAACTCGCATTTTATTTACTTGTGATTGCAGCTTGAAACTGAAGTCAAAGCAAAAGAGAAACTCAAAATGAATCACTGATTAAGATCATCTTTTTTGCCAAAGGGCTAAAATTAATTTGTGCTACTCAAGAAGAAAAAAAAAAGTTTGAACCTTAAAATACATAACATCAGTAAGATTTAACGTGATAACATCTCAGCCATACACCAAAACTAGTCTGTCCATTTTTAGTTCATCTTCACAACCACTACAAAGCCTTCCCCCCATCTTAAAACATACATTATGAGCTGCCACTTGAGGTTTTTACTTTAACAATAAATACACGTTTTATCCTTCTGTTGCCAAGCAACTAAAGCTAAGAGTTCAGTCTGCTGCTAAAACATAAAATGAATAGGCATTCACAAGTGTTGCATAGAATTGTGAAAATACCCCACAAAATGAATACTAAGAACTTAAAAATAAATGTCCATTCCACAAAAGAGAAGACAGACAGGTGAGCAAAACAAAAACAAAACAAAAAACAATGACAATAGCCTTCATTGCAAATATAAAATAAGAAACTATCCCACAGACTCAGCAGTTTGAAAGTCATGGTTTATTGTGCTACATAGGTCTTAACTATATGCATTAACAAAAAAAAAAGAAGCAATGTCTGCTTACTGCCCTGAGGTCAGAATAACCAATCCAAAAACATTACATGTTAACTCAAGCAGTAAAGAGGTCAAAGAGAACATCTGTCCAGTGAACTGTATCTTAAAAGTGAGCCCAATTCAAATAAACCACTCACTGAAAAGCTACAAAAAAGAAAACATAGTTCATGTTAACGACAGTAGCCTAATGTATTTTTTTAAACAATTTCAAACGTATAGATTACCGGTACAAGCATTGAAAAAAATTTAATAAAAGAAAGTGATATTTACAAGTCAAATACAATAAAATACTGTAACTGAATAGTCTAATTACAAATCACATACAAAAAATTCCTACTTACACACAACTTCACAGATGACACAAAGCTGTGAGAAAAATTGCCAGCCCTCACCATCCTCTTATTTTAATTTTTTGCAAAACTCACAGTGAATTCTGTGAATGTTGTCATGTGTTAAAATGCCCCACTCTGCCTCACTACAAATTCCCACCCACTTTTCAGCAGCCAAACATAACAGGGGTGGAGGGTGGGTGGAGGGGATGAAGTAGTGTATGCACAGCCCTTGCCTATAGCTGCAGCATGGGTCCGTTTCTAGGTTAGTGCGGCGGACTTCAGCTCCGGCGATCCAATCCTATTTCTGAAATATTTCAGAGGCATGAGCAAAAAAAGTGGGTCATCCACTTTCATTTGACTGAGCAGCGCCATGACATCAAACTACTCTTTAGGAATTCAGTTTTAGGCTCTTTTTTTTTAAAGTGTCACGTTGTAATCCACGACTTTGAAGCCACACTATATATATTTCATCCAAAACAGAATTGTATGGAGCATTGTAAGAACTTCTACAGACAAGTCAAAGCTTTATGGGACCAGCATGACAAATTTAGAAGAACCAGCAAAGTAAATGTGCTGGAGATTAAATATTTATTGAATGTGAAACTTTCAAGCAATCTGAAAAATAAATGTATACAAAAAACTGAATAACATCTACAGTTTAAAGACTTTTGAAACATACAAAACTACACTGATGTAGTGCACTCAACATTTGTCATTTACACGCGAGATGATTTTCCTTTCTAATGGAGCGGTAAACATTACAATAAAAAGGGTAATATGGCTATTAGTGGTGCAACATAATCAATAAGAAACAACAGAATGACTTAAATAATTGCCCACAAACCTAATAAAGAATATAAAACAAAACAAGAATCGAAGAAAATACATCAGGTTCACGGGGCTATTATGTGGATACAAATCAATGTTCATGTTCTCCTCCTTCCAAAAACTAATAACATTTTTGACGTATGTACATTTTTTCCCCCACAAAGTTATGTAAAAATATATTTCCCAAAGGTTAAATTTAGGAGAAAATATATAGAATTGTTTCCTGAAAGCTGTGGTAGCTCAGTGGACAGTGTCTTGTTATCTTGAGGCTGCAGGTTTGAGCCCACGTGTCACATACAGTATTAGACATAAACAACTGCTGAATTTCTGATGCGAGTTTGTTCACAATGACAACCCTCACAGAGTGGAGAAGCTGAAAGAAAAACACCAACAACATATACAATTGTTTTTTATGATTTAGATCATACAAATTCAAAATAGTGACTTTTAAAGCTTTGAAGCTAAAAAATGTTTAAAAACATTTCTATTAATTACATCCATCTTAAAAAAACATTTGTAATAATTTATTTCAGCAAAATAGAAGTTTGTCACCTTATATTGTAACTAATAAAAATCGTATCACAGAGGCAAAAGGGGCAAATTTGAACTTTGATGGTGTTTATAGCTTTTGAATAAACCATAATTCACGTGCACCTTTACCATGAACTGTTCAAGCCAGTTTATAAAGCCTACATATCTTCTCTGTGTTCAATCTCCCCGAGCCTTCTTCTGACCTACATCTTGATCCAATCAAAGACAAAAAGATTTGGAGAGTGTGACACCCTTACCGTTTGCAAAGGCACTTACAAAGACAAATCCCCAAGACCAGAGATTAGCATAACTCCCTCCTACACCTAATTTGTCCTGCACATTACTGTAAATTCAATATAATGTATTAAGAAACCCTCTTTGTTACCGTAAACGCCGGTATATAATACGCTGTTTTTTTCTCTCATTTGAATGTCCTGCGTATTAAACACTGAAGCGTCATATTTATGGATTTTGTCCCATATTTTTAGACTCATTTTTCGCTCTGATTCACCGTTTTACATTTTGGG
>JARVJN010000001.1:46547954-46558547 GCA_031763805.1 Argolebias nigripinnis
GTCTTCATTGGGTTTAACTCACACAATGTTAAGACGGCAGTCACAGAATGTGATGGAACACAAGTGCTCTTTGAAGCCGGATCGGAAATATTGGCAGGTTGGATCCGATATCCGATACTTAAATTATGCTGGTATCAGATGCCGATACCGATACTGGATCGGATCGGCCCCATCCCTAGTTATGATCACAGCAAAAATGGATTTCAAACCCACACCATGTAAAGTCACAAGTGTGCTCAACTAAAGATCACAACCCTGCTTACTGTCGCTGTGTCTAAGTTGCACTTGATTGACTGTGCACCAGTAACAAAGTAGATTTGGTGTTTTGCTTATCGAATGAAACCAAACTCCATTAAACTGTAACATACTCAATATTCAATTCACCATAACAGCAAGAAGCAACATGTGACAAATAAAACACATAATCCCCACTGCTACTGTGTGAAAATGGTCTGAGAAGTTTGCAAGCTGAGTGGAGGAGTCACATAAAGCCACTTAGCGGCTACGCTAGGCTGACCAGAGGTGAGAGGTCGACACCAAGCTGTGTGTTCTTAACCCATGTGTTTCCTGGAAGACTGTGCTCTCTGGAGGAGGATGAAAACATGGCTAGCACACTTTTTCCATAGTTAGGGAATCCCTGACTGAACATACTGGACTCACTTTCTCATTTTTTCCCCTCTCCTCTCACCACTTCCAATGAACTGCATCATTACCAGAAGATTTAAGGTTAGGGCAGAAGGAGAGATACATGTTGATCGTGAGAGGCACGGGCAGGGTTAAGGAGGGCTTCTATGTGTCTGTTTCACCCCAGTGTCAGTAGGGAGACAGATTGGAGAAATTTTCCTTGCCTGTCAGAGGAAAGGCCCTCTCACAAGAGAGTTCAGACATCATAAATCCTCTGTGATTCTTTCCATGCTCCTAACTCTTGGTCATTCCCCTCTGAGCCCAAATTTTAGCCAGAGCATCAAAAACTATCTGGTTCATAATTTCCCCTGAGTGGCCCTGTGAATTAGCCGTTCACACAACTTTAGCAGGACTCACTTTCACACAGTCTTAAAAGTGCTATGGTTGCACGATCAAAACCTGCATCGACCTCCGTAGACGTTTGCTCCGATTACATTGCAGCCATTAATTAGCCACTAATGCATCGTTAGACTTTAACTGTACCATTTATCTAATAAAAGTTTTCTTTACATTATGTTTAAAAATGGATTCACCAAGATTTTATTGTGACATACAAAAATGTGACTTTTTCACATACTGGCCCTCTACATATAATAAGTGCCATTGGCCAAATTGAAAACATTTTAGCAGTTTTATCATTGGCCACACAAAGTGTCACACCCTTTGAAGCTGTTATATTTAGCAGTGAATGAACAGAAATAATTTAACATAGTTGTCTAACAAAGAGAAGGCCACCTTCTATCTGCGGGTATGTGACAGAGGGATTTACATCCTTACCTCTGGACCAGTTCACTCATCAGGCTATTCACGTTCCTCAGATTCTTGACTGGACAGACATAACCTGCTACACCACACCCTCCTACAGGAGAAATGACACACAAGTGCTGTTCACATGCACAGATTAAAACTTAATAAACTCAATGGGATCCTAGAATCAGCTAGCTGCGCAAGACTGCCCTCTCCTGGTAATTTCTACATTGTATGGCTCAGAGTCTGTGAGAAATTGAATAATTACATTAATGATAATAGGTTTGACAATTGTGATTTTCTTAAATGAAGCTTAGGGGGAAGATGGAGATAAATGTAACTGCTAATTTAATCCAAACGTGGTCTACTGCATATTGTGGTCTACATTTGTGGTGAAGAAATAAGATGAATTCATTCTGGACAACCTTGAACTCCAGACCACTGCAGCCCTGCTCTGAAAGATTAACAGATGTTTAGGCTCCAACAATAATAAGCAATGCAATCTGGTGAGGTGGGGGTGGGAGCTACTTCCAAATGACTGTTCTATGAAAAATGACAAAAAAACTACAAAAGGCAGCTTCTGCAGAGTGGCACGGTGCATGGCTGCATCAGGAGATGATGTAGAGTTAAACATGCTGTTAGTCTTGTATATTGTACATGATTCACTGATGGTATAAATTAGAAGCAAAGATGACATGTAAAAGGTCTGGTTTTGTGCTTCCTGATTTACAAACCACTTGTTCCCTCCCAGTCCTCCCCTAATGTAACTTCCTCCACTTTAAGGTGTCAGCAGAAGAAGAGAAGAAGTCCTGTGTGTTCTCTCATGTGTCCCCTGACTCACATTACCTGAACAAGCACTCTCCAAAACATAGCTGGTTGTCATAGCACTGCGACTGGTCTGAGTACGGTAAATAAGAGAAAGGAAGAATCGTGTCCTCAGATGAGGCGGGTCATGAGGGAGATGAGTGGTGTGCAAGTATGAGGTTTTGGGGGTAGAGGTCTGGTTCCTTGGGGGCTGTCAGTGTTCTACAGATATTCACTGCTGAAGCTCAACCTTATGCATGAACTCATTACAGTAACTGCACATTTCCTCATGTTTGTTTATAAAGTTTCTACTTGTAGACATGAACTAAACCGTATCTACTGTTTAATTTTAATCATGTTTAGTCTAACGTTCACACACACACACATACACGCACACACACACACACACACACACACACACACACAGCCTTGTTTCTGTTACATTGTGGGGCCCCAAGACCGGGCCATGCATTGTGGGAACCACCCTTTCTAGAGGTTCTACAGGCCTGAAAAAAATCAGGCAAAGTATGTGAGTGGCAAGGAACAAACACCCATCTTCAAATATTCAAAATAATCAAGTTTAGTTTTCTGACATGACTAGAACACGCTTCTTGGGGACTTTTTCTAACATTTAGTACTTACTGGGGACCTTTTCTGACATTTAGTACTTAATGGGGACCAAGTAAGCACACAAACCAGTTTTTCTATCTTTCACAGGACCACTAATACACTTTCAGGTTTCACAAGCTTACAGAGCCCAAAGTACTTAAAAGTGAATCAATGCAAGCAGAAAAAAATGCATCCTTTTGTTGGGTTCAACCCCACACTTATAACAAAGTTATAAGGAATTATTTTAGCAAGGATCACTTTATTTTTGGTAATATCTTCATACAAAAATGAATGGACAAAACACACAATAAGATGGTCGTACTCAATGAATTCATCACAAATAAATTGATCACAAATAAACAAATCATTTATTTAATGAATCAAATAAATCACTAATGTACAGCTTATTGTGAGATTAATTTCCTATAAAAAGTTCAACAACAAACTGTTAGGTTTAGATGTTAATAAACCATTTGTTTGTTGCACTTTTTAAGTTTTGGCAGGGCATAATTTAAAAGGGAAGAAAGGAGGAAGAGTGGTTAGTTATTTTAACTTTAACCTTTAAAGAATGTGGATTTTAACCAGAAAGGGCAGACGTCGCAACGAATTCAGCAAAGACCTCAGGTATGCTCAGTAACAACAGCCATTACCTTGACCGGGTTAGTCTCACCCACCACGGCTCAAGTCGGAGGAAAGATCGTCCAATTTGGTGAAGAACTTCTCGGAACCTCATCCACTTGGACACTTTCGAGGCATTTTACGTTACTCCTCCAGCGTCTTCTCTGGGCTGCTGCTAATTGAAGATCAGAGATGAGGCTTTTCGGTATCCGTCTCAAAAATAGAAAACCTCTGCTCGGAAGTTTCAAAACAAAAGTTTCTCTGTAAGGAACTTTGGTAAGCAAAAATAAACAAGACCGAGTGTTGGTCTGGGCTGAGAGGTTCCCTGTGGTTAATGGGTTAATCCTCACAGTCAAATGCTAGTTCTCCTCTGAGCCAGCCTCGTTCTCGTGAAGCACGAGTGTTCGCTTTTCAGCTCAACTTCACAGGCAATCGTTTTAGTTAGATGTTAGTTTAAAAGTAGAAAAGTCAGTGAATGACTGCCAGGTGTTGTTTTTTCTTAAAAATTGACGTCTGCACATGTCGTACAGTCTGTTCTGACCTGCTCTCTGCTGAGAGCCATTTTAAAGAACAAAAAAGAATGGTTCACTGAAAACTAAAAAATGATTTCCTACAGAACATTCATTATAATGATTCAGATAAAAATTATAAAATGTTTCAAAATCAAGCTCAACTATAATGCAAAGTTTAGTTAAGTAAAATATTTAAACTTAAAAATCTATAATCAATTAATGTGGTTTCACAGTTAAATTTCAACCTGTGATTTACCTCAGAGCACAATAAAACATTGTGGTAACATTCTTTGTGTTTCTCTTTTTTATACATTGATAAAATTATGAATAAAATATTATTTTGTTTATTATCAGAGTAATAAGAAGAAAATGTCTCTTTTCTGTTTAAGAAAACCTGTTATGACTTTAAATGAACTGAGTTCGGTCTCTCTGAAGGAGGCCTTCTGAGAGCAAGGTCAAAGACAGGTGGAACTGTTTATTCCACCCCTAGGTGACCACTACATTTTTAAATCCTTATTAGAAATAGAACCTTTTTTTACATCTTTATGAAATTAAGAACCAAGGCATATTTATCTAACAAAAACATTTATTTTGTTATTAACTTAAACTCCAATAAACATTTTCTGTTTAGATGAAACATCTTTTCACAAAACTGACTATACAGAAGTTGTGTTTTCCTCACAAATTTCTCAAACTCGGGTCAAAACTTAAAATCCTGTTTTTAAAATGTTCAAAGCTCACAAAATGTTAAAGTTTCATTGAAAAACAAAATGGTTCTAAAATGGAAAACATTTGGAGCAGATCAGAAAAGAACAAAAGCATCAAACACCCCATTTGCACTTCTTTTTTAAACTAAAACACTTAAGATTTTACAAAACTGTTGTTAGTTGAAATAGTTTGTTTTCAAAACTTAGAAAAGATGGAAAAAAGAAAATGAAAAACTTGTCAGAGACAAGCAACTGTCAAAGTTGAATGGCATATTAAACTTTGTTTTTAAGAGATGTAATCCGATTCTTGATATAGAATTTTATGGCCAGCCAATCCCTGTTTTTAAGTGCCGTTTTTTCTTTTTGAAGACACTTATCACAGTCAATTTTTCTTGGAACACAACAGGTGGTTATGAAGGACATCATGTGTTTCTCTACAGCTGCAATTTCTTCTTTCTCCCACATCTTTCTCTTGAATGGTCTGCGACCTGTAATTGGAAAAAAGAAAAATCCCCATTATTTTTTAATATTTTACTTAAAGAAAACAAGATTTTACATACTTCAGCACATGCTGATTTGTACTGGCTTGGGATAGGCATTGTCATGACCTTAACTGATGAGCATTCAGGGTGTATTTTTCAGTGTTAAGACTTCAAATTGAGTGTTGAGAATGTCAAAAAGAATTTTAACAACAAGCTTAACGTGTTGATATCTGCAACACTGCATGCCTTTAGAGAACCAAATCACAAGAATGGTCTGCTGTAACCTTTTCCCTAAATCAATCAGGTAGAAAGTGTCTGTCCATCTCATCATCATTGCTTTGAAGCCTCAACACAAAAGAACAAATAAAAAAAATTATAAACATTGTCCAGCCCATACAAGACTTAATTTTGGAGTTGAAGACAATTCTGCAATTGCAGAGTTCATTAGAATAATAAAAAAAATAAAAAATACAAGAGACTCATCTTAGATAAAAAAAAGTTTGAAATTATTTTACACAATTAATTACTTTTACTCTTCTTTGGTGACAGGCACTGAAGCGACTGTGAAGGCGTCACGGCACCATCCTGTATTTCATCCAACTCAACATCCTGGTTCACAACTGGCACCGTCTTTCTGTCTTCTCTTTCCATAGATTCAGCATCTTTCTCTGAAAAACAAAACAACAAATAAACAAAAAACATACAAATTCAATTATTTGTAAAAACGTAAAACACTGGGGCAGTTTGGGTAACTGAAAGGGAGAGAAGTTGGCTTCAGTTGAATCAGTGGCACAGGTTAGATTTTCTGTCTCAGAAATGTGGTTTACAAGGAAAGATAAGCCAGAAAAATGTTTGCTGCTTCAATGCTCAGATGACAAAAGAGATAGCAATAGTTTGTTCTCTAATTGGCTTACATAAACAAAGGTCAATATAATTAATTGTTAAATGAAGGGTATAAATAAGAAGTAAACAAGTCTAAATAAGGCTGATTACGATTAATAATTTACTTTAATTATTAAAGGAAAATGTTTTCAAAATATTTAAGTTAGATTTATATAAGAAATGTTAAGCTGACTTGACTTTACTTTCTTGTTTAGGTCATCAGCCTAGGGCTGGGCGATTATTTGATTGCGATTATTGATCGTGAAAAAATTCAGGTCGATTACGGTGATCAGCTGTGAGCCTCTTCCTCGATCAAACATGCTGGAAATGTGCGCAACAACAGCCAATCAGAACCCAAATTCTCCTGCTCCACTTCCGTTTATACGTTGCTAATGAAACACGGACGGAATCACAGAATTAATTAAACAAAAAGTAAGCCAATATAAAATGTTGAATCTCACAGCGTTTGCTTATTTGGGCGAGTTTCGGAGGTATTTTGGCCGCTGTCACTTCCTGTACCTGTTGTTACCTGCTAACATGCAGCGTGAGCTCTGAGCTGCCCTCTCGACACAGAGAGGGAGAGGGGGAAAAAGGAAAGAGAGCCTGCGATGCGCCGCGGCTTGCTAAAACAAAAGCGTCATTCAAAAATATGAAGCGGTCTTGGGTAACGTTTAGGACAGAATAATGTCCCAGCAGTTCTTCGTTTATCTGGAGAAGAACTTTCTGTAAGTTTTATCAGCACACGATGGGCTGGACGAGATGTGAAGACCACTTCCTATCCGAGTCTCATCACAAACAGCAGCTGAGAGACGCAGCAAACTCCTGAACACTCAGAAGGTGGGAGTTTATCCAACATGTTGTCCTGTCTGCAGAACCAGATATTCTTTCAGAAAAAATGAAACAGCGTTGTTTGTTGTTAAAGGACTGTAAACAGGAGGGGGTCATGGCGGGGGGGTCCTTCCATAACAAAAGTAATGAGCTTAGATCATATTCAGTTTGCAAATGTGCACAAATTGTTGCTGTTTCTAGTTTTATGTTTCTTTATGGCATATTTAATGTGAAATTCATTTCTAAAACAAAAGGATAACTTTATTAAAGTGAGATTCTATGATTTACATATACAGTAAATGTTTTTTTTCTTGGTAAATACCTTTTTTAATACTTTGCAAAAACAATTTCATGTTCTACTGAACCACAGCTATTTGTTATATTAGTGAAAGTGAAAAAACAGCCATTATTATTTTTATTTCTGTAGCTATATTTATTTGTTGAATTATTTTTCAGTCACTTTTTAGGCTAACAAAAAAAATCGTGATATTAATCACGATTGGACGATATGAAAAAATTAATCTTGATCATTTTTTTTGCCATATCGCCCAGCCCTACATCAGCCTTTATTCATCTATGAATAAATCAATGGAAAGATCAATGGAATTACTGTAGCCAGCATGATGTTCTTTTACAATCTGTTCCATGTGGACGTTAGGCAGGTCTAGAGGCTAAAATCAAAATGACTTGAAAGGCATTATTAAGAATAGTTGTTTATTTCAGAATTGATTGTGAAATTTAAGATTTTATCAAAAACACTAACCTTCTTCTTCTGACTCTTCATTTGCATCACTGTCCATGGGTACATTCTCTGTATTTATTGTTTTTTTTTTTAAGATAAAACAAGAAAAACAAAAAATGTTTCAATTATATCTAGCTGCAATAATGTCCACAAAAACACAACATTTTTTTCTGCGTAAAAAAATACCTTCTGGACCAATGATGATATCATCCAGGTTTTTGCCTTGAAATTCTGCAAGTCGTCCTTGCTCAAGTGCCATGAGCACTTTACTTATCTTAGCAAGTTGAATAGTATTGTCTGGAAGCCTGTAGAACTGTCGGTGGACTCTTATGTCATGGCCCAGAAAATCAGCCAATTGGTCCAGCTCTGCATTACTGAGGTTCAGAATTTGAGAAAGAGTTCCTGTTTGCTTGCGCAGCTTTGTTGAGGTGATGTTTTCAGGACTTTTAGCTCCACAGGTTTTAGCATAGTGTCGGAGACAGTCAGAGCCACGATAACAGCTCCATGCAGAAGCCCTTCCAAATAAGTAAATATTGTCTTTGGGAACTTCACATTCCTCACGTTTAGCAACAAGCAAGTCCAATGATTCTTGCATTCGTGGAGTGAGAAGAACAGGAACTTTTCTTCCTCTTTTTCCTCTTATTTCTACCCTCTTGAAATGCTGACAGAGTTTTTTCTCAAGATCAGAGAGTGCCACACTTGCATCATCATCATCTTGGGTAGAGGGAGCAGAAAGATATGCAGAGAGTGGCATTTTTGACACCTCTCCTGCTCTGCGTCGATTAAACAGGATCACTTGAGTCAAAGTGACTTTTGCCAAATTTGCAAATGTCTTGGACGACGTTTCTTCTGACAACTTTTTTGAATATTGTTGTTGCTCAGCATTCAAGAACTGGTGGAGAATTTGAACATCTTTTGTAAATGGAAGCAACTGAGGTACATTCCACTTTGCTTCCTGAAGTGTTCTATGGGATGCAGATGAAACAAGCTCATTCCATCTGGCATCATATACCTTTCTGAATGCACGAGCATCTTTTGCTGCATTGTAGTTTCCCTGTACATTTGCACGACTTTCAGCAAGCTGAGAAATCTTAGTCAAACTATACCCAATTTTAAGAGCAAGACTTGGGCACTTGTATGTGTGGGTTTCAGTGGAATAGCCTGCAAGATGCTTAACTGCTTTGACAACATGCATAAAATTTTTAGGCATGATGTGATCTTCAATGGTCATCAGAGGAGTAATTTTTCTGGAACATATTAAAAGCCTTCCCAGCTCTCTCATTTTTTGGCGGATGTATTCATGTTTTCCTGCATCGTGTCCGAGTCGATTAAACAGATGCTCACCATATTCCAAAATGAAAGTTTCAGATTTGATTGTGAGAAAAATGTTATCTTGATTCATATTGTTTAATACCTTCCAAAACTCTTCTTTGACCCCAGGAGGTGGTGGTACTGCAAACGCACAAAGAGACTGGACACGCGTTTTGCCAGTCTTGTTTTCAATGTTAGACTTGAATTTACAGATCTTTACATGCCTCCACAGCACTTTCCTTGCAAACAAGCCTTGACAAAAGATACAGTGAAGGAAGTTTTCTGCTTGAGAAACATTTCTTGGCAGCTTGCGTGGAACAAGGTTTCCAGAACCAGTATTTAAGACCTCAACATTATGTGCAAAGTTGCCCCTATTTCTTAGATGCTCCAGAAGTAATCTTCTCTTTTTGGAACCCTTAGGAAATGCTACAGCTTTTGCGACGTCTGGTTTGTTGTAGTGAACGCGCTCCAAATGTCTTGACATTTTTTTAAATCCCTTTTTACAGTACAAACAGAATTGCTTTTTGTTATATATTCTTGATCCACTGCTTCTTTTACATACAGCAGGAATGGAAGGTGACCCATCAGATAATCCAGCAGTAGATGGGGCAATAACACCAGCAGGAGGATTTTCATCTACAACAACAGGTGCTAAGTTTAAGGAAGGGCTGCTACTGTTGGAAATCTTTTTGAGTTTTGATAACTTTTCACTGGTGCGGTTTGAACTACTACAACGTTGCCTTTTACGTTTTGCATCAGATTTCTTTTTTCTGGTGGGTGAGCGTCCTCTGGTAAAAGTCTGTTTTGAATCTTCAACATTGACACTGGCCTCAGCTGCTGACAAACTTCCATCTTCATCTGATACGTCCGTAAAGCATTTAAGCAGAAAATTTTCCTGATCCTTACTTTCAGTGACACAACTTTCATCTGTGTCAGAAGACTCATCACTACACCCAGGAACATATTCTTCTCCACTGCCACTGCCACTTGAGTCATAAAGCTCATCTGATTCAAAGTTCATCAGTTTAGTCATCTGAAGAAAGTAAATAAAAAGAATATCACTATAATCAATGAAAAAAAGAGTTTGCATATGTTTACAGATAATATGCAAATTACTTGTATGCTTTTAGTCCTCCTTAATTTTGGGACAATCCGGTCTTCTTCCAAGTCAAGAGATGCTGACCTTCTACTTATCCTCTAGAAAAGAAAAAGAAAAAGTTATTGATGAGAAAAACATCTTATGCCATCTGTGAAACATTGGCATGGAGAAAGCCATAATGTTTCTCCAAGCTAATGTTTAAGTGAAAACACTTGAAAATGCATATACACTATTTGTAACAAATGTATAAGAAGAGGAGGAGACAAAAAATGAGTATGTGAGGGCAAGATTTTTGTGGGGTGAGGGGAATTATGCAATCTTCAGTCAAGTTAATAATCAATTAAAGTGATTGGAAAAGTCACACAAATACATTTTGGGATCAGAGAAGACCATCCATCGTGGTCCCCACAGTGTACCACAGATCTGAAAGTGTGCTTAAAGGTTCAGTATGTAATTTCTGGAACACGCTGGAACTTAGGAAAATTTTGAACAGACACGTTTCTGGTCCCTCCCCCTCAGAGCCATATATGGCTCTGTTACCCTTGCTCTGCTGAAATTCAAATTCAAG
>JARVJN010000001.1:47061718-47073586 GCA_031763805.1 Argolebias nigripinnis
TTTTTATTGTCATGTTTTTAAATGAAATGAAAAAAAATAGTAAAAACAAATCACCTTCCAACGGTTGCCACAGATGTTGCACAAAACATAAGTTGTCATGGGCTCGTCAGCACTTCGGGTCTGCACCTGTTACACAAATGATTTATTTTTAAGAACAAATAAAAAAATAAAAATAAAAAGAGGCAGAAACTAACAAGGAGCTTCTATGGGCAGGACCTGTGTGTACGTGCAGCTCTTTCCATGACACTTGTTGCAGATGAACATGTCTGTTTCGGTTCCTCCCATCTTTGACAGCTGATGTTCTCTGATGGATTCTTTAGTGAGAGTCTCTCTGATCTGTTTCAGCTCTGCACTCGCCATCTCCTATAGACACAAACACATACAACTTTCAGCATCTCCACTGGATGCATTATGCAGTCTCTGTTGAAGAGTACCGGTAAACAGAAGATACTTGGTTCAGAGCAACATAAAGGTGTTATTTAATTTTTACCACACGAGTATGGGCTCAAATTCCAGCTTTAAATATTTTGCAGGTGTAAAAAGATTTGTGGCCTTGTAGAAAAAAAATATATGTGTAAAAAAAGGTTTGCATGTGTAAAAAAGATGTGTAACCTTGTAAAAAAGATTTGTATTTGTAAAAAAAAAAAAAAAAGTTACCAAACTTTTTACGATGTACAGTTTACAGACACAGACCCTTTCCAAAAAATTAGAATATCATGGAAAAGTGGTTTAACTTCCATAATTCCAATCAAAAAGTTACTCTTTAATAGATGCTAGATTCAGGGCCCTGAATGCTTACAGCTACTAATGTGTGTAACACAACTTCTGGGGTGATATAGAAATATTCATATTTGATATTTAATTTGTCTATAATAACCAGATCCTGAAAATGTGATGTGTGGATTGTGTAGATTTTCTGAATAACCATAAGTGCTATAACTCCATCATTCTCATCAAAAGATGGAACTCTGGAATGAAAGGTGGTGAGTGATGTGCAAATGCATGAACATTTGTTCATTAATGTAATTTCTTTTTCTTTATGATAGAGTAAGATCTTGGAATAATGGTACAACGTTTGTCAAAAGAGATCTCCCACTAAACTGTCATAATGAAAAGCAAAAATAAATAAATAAATAAATAAATAAATAAATCCTTTTTTATTTCGAGAATTTCTGCTAAAACTCAAAACTCTGCTCTGAACATGAACAGCTGCATGGAGGAGGATGAGACATAATAAAACTCACCTCAGCAGTCATGGAGGAGATGCGCTGAGGTGTGATGTTTCCACACAGGACATTACGGCGCAGGTCTGGATTCTTCTGGTCCTTCAGGTTGGAGATTCGACTTCGAAGACGGGCTTTATATTTCACATCTGTGGATTCAAACTCCTGGAAGATCTGTGAGCACCAACAGTCAAGGTCTAAAATGCACAAAACATAAAACTGTCCTCTGGTGGATTCCTGTAATTAGTACTGTTTACAAGTTTTAATGTTTTCTGTTCTTTTAACATCAAAAGGTAACAACTGCCTACTTAAATCATATAAAATACGGAAAATACAGAAATAAAACAGTGTAATTCTATGAACCGATTGATAGCTAATTATTTACATCTACTACTCAAGAATATTTAAACAAAACAAGCAGTTCTATTTCATATAAGCTCCGCCCTTTAGGCCATTCGCTAGTGGGTAATATCCCTCCGCGCAGCGTGCGCACTGAAAACTTTAGTCCATGCCCACCTGCTGTGGGTGGGCCTCACTGGCCGTATAAAATACGGCGAGACCAGTCAAACGGCTCCCAATTTCATTCATCTGACAAGCACAGAAGACCAAGAAGATGTCCAGCACCATCAGAGTTTGCTCATCCGGCCAGGTCGGCTACATCCTGAGCTTCGACCAGCATGACGTGTGTGAAGGATGCCTGGGTCCCCATCACGCTGAGCCTGTTGCCACCTGCCGTCCCTGTGCACTCCTCCCTCCCGAGGAGAAGCAGCAACGTGCAGCCTTGTTTAAGACTATTGCTGATGACTAGTGGCACATGGCTGAGGAAACATCGCTGGACGACGCCATCGCTTTTATTTATACGTCGGGTGAATCGAATGGTTCACTCGGCGGCGATGTTGCTGGCAGAAAACCTGCTGCCCCCTCCCTCCTGGAGAGTGTGGTCACGTAAGTGGGGAGGCTGAGCGGATGCTCGTCGCTTTTTGCACTTCCCAGGTCGGAGACCACCACGCTCCCAGCCATTGGAGCCCTCCTTATGGAGCTGCCTGTCATTATCAAAGATGCTACGGACACGAAGGGCCTTTTTGTCCCCTCCCTCGGATGATCTGGCGGGAAGGTTTGGCTCCAAGCTTATCAAGAAGGTTCACCAGCAACTTTTCTTTCTGAGTACTCTGAGGAAGAACCACCTGTCCTCACACATCCTGGTGGATTTTTACCACTGCATCATTGAGAGCATCCTGATCAACTGCATCACAGTCTGGTACACGAACTGCTCTGCCTCAGATCGGAAGGTGCCGCAGAGGGTGGTGAAAGCCGTCCCAACGCATCAACAGAGCACCACTTCCTCCTATAGATGACTTCTACAGGAAGCAGTGTCTGAAAAGGGCTGGGAAAATCATCAAGACCCCAGTCACCATAGCACGCAGACTCTTCACCCACCTGCCCTCTGGGAGGTGCTACAGGAGCCTCTGGGCTAAGACCACCAGGTACCTGAACAGCTTCTTCCCCACAGCTGTCTCCCTCCTGAACTCTGTCTCCTGACATCTGAACAACAACAATGGTTTGTATTCTCATACACACAACAACAACACATGGGCTGAAACACCACCACCTGCACTTTCATCTGTCAGCCCACTACTGTACATACTATACACATAATCTACTACCTACTGTTCATAAGTACTCACACACTTATATATTTTTTCTATTATATAGTCAGTTTATATCCCTGCATATTTATAACCATTTCATAGTATGCACACTCATAACCAGTATATATATTTTACTTATAGCATATTCAAATCAACTTACTGTATATTGTAATACACTTTGTACATATATACTTGTTATTATTAGGCCTGAGCAGCGAAGCGCTGCGAAGGCCTATTGTAATCGCTCGATTTCTTCTAAATTATTATTTTTCTGTCACTTTGCGCGGCTGCTTGGGGCCTTTAACATATTCAAAAACTCACCAAACTTGACCCAAAAATGTCCCCCACCTAAATTTTTTGGATTCTGGTGGAATCGCAAATGGGTGTGGCCAAAATGCTCTACAACGCCCCCTAACGTGAGTTGGGGGAAACCGTAGGTCGTACAGATCTGAAACTCGAGACATAGGTGGATCCTCCCTATTCAAGAAAAAAGTTTTTCGGAGGTACCCTCTAAAATGCACAGGGAGGTGGCCATTTTGGGTCAAAAGTCAAGTTATGGTAAATTTTCATTTTTACTCATGCCGAACTTTGACGACCTCCTTCTCAGGCATTTGACCTATCGGCTTCATTCTTGGTCAGAATGCAGCTAAGGCATGGGGCTTTAAAAGTTATGAATAAATTTGACTTTTTGTATATGTTCAGGGGGCGTGGCAGTGCGGGGAACTTGGCGTACTCGTCAATACAAACGAAATGCTATAACTTACTCATTAAATGGTCCATTGACACCAATCTTGGCATGAGGTATCCTGGTTGGATGTCTGACGTTTCTATGGTGTCATAGTCTGACCTTACCTAAGCCCGCCCCCTCAGAACAGGAAGTGACTTTTTTGCTTGTGCTTGGAAAGCTCCAATTCTGGCTCTCTTGATATAATCAAGACAATCTTGTGTCAGATGACTGATAACAAGTTGTTCTCACTTGTTTTAAAGCGCCAACGGTTTACAGCAGAGGACGTGGCCGTGGCAGTGCAACGAAGTCACAGGTTACGCCATTGCCATACGTTTTGCTCTAGATTCCACAAGTTTCAACCCAGCTGCACCAAGCTCACTGACATCGATCCTTGTGCACCCCCCGGAAGGGATCCAGTGCAATACTTGGTGGGCGTGGCCTAATTCCTGAACAGCGCCCTCTAGAATATTTTTAAAAAACAGCTCCCAGCCATGCTTTATCCCAGAATTATGAAACATGTTACACATGTGTACCTCGTCAGGACCTACAAAAAATTATCTTGGAGCAATGGTCTAAAGCCAACAGGAAGTCGGCCATTTTAGGTTTAAGTCACAATTTTGTCTATTTCATTGACGTCATATCTGAGCGAACTCGTCCTAGAGCTTTCGAGATCCAGACGTCAAACTCGGTCAGCACAATCTTGAGGCATTGAAGGTCAAAAGTTGTTAAAAGTTTTTTACTATGTCAAAGCATGTGGGCGTGGCCAAGCCTCAAATCTGGCCATTCTCCATGAAACATCAAGCTGGAATAACTTCACAATATAAGCTCCCAGCTGCACCAAACTCACTAACATCGATACTTGTCCATCCCTCGACAGGACTGCAGTCCAATATGTAGTGGGTATGGCCTGATTCTTCCACAGCGCCCCCTAGAATATATTTTAAAAATCAGCCCCCAGCCATGCTTTATCCCAGAATTATGAAACGTGGTACACATGTGTACATTGTCAGGACCTACAAAAAAGTATCTTGGAGCCCTGGTCCAAAACCAACAGGAAGTCGGCCATTTTGGGTCAAAGGGTCGTTTTGGTCACTGATAGCGACTGAGCGGACTAGCTAGAGTTCCCACGCTCGCCACAATAAGGCCGGAGCGGCACTAAGCTGCGAGGGCCTCAACGCAGCTTGCGGCTTTAATTATTATTATTATTATTTTTTTTTTATTATTATTTATCTGTTTCAGTTTAAAAAAAAAAACTCCATGGTTTTCAGCTCCACTGTAACTCTGTTTCTGCATGTTTTTTCTGTAGCTCTGGGGTAGCAACTTGGCTAAAATGTGTGCACGAGGGCATTCTGTACTTATCCATTGCGTTTACCAAAGCCGTAAACCCAGGCTTGCCCACTATATTAATGGGCGTCATGTCTTTCACTACAAACTCCGGTATTGTTCCAGTTTTTCCACGTGTGGTTTCAAATTATGTTCATACGGAGTAATACCTTCAAACAGTTTGGTCAGTGACCCTTGTCGGTTGCTACTTTGCGTACTTGAAGTTGAAGCACTGGCTGTTGGTATTCTAGCCATATAACCATCGTAAATGGCTTTGTGGTGTTTTTTAGGTGTTGATAAAGTTTTGAGGTGTTACCTCGAGAGGCAGCAACAGCAGCAAGGCAGGTTCTGCACAATACATGCTGTTGCGCAGCGTCTTCTTTTTTATAGCCAAAAGAATTCCAAACAACGGACGTGCTGCCGCTCTTTGGTACCAGACTTTCAGATGTATCAGCTTCTGTGAAGCCTGACGTCACTGTGCATCTGGTTAAAACTCAGTGTTGACTTCTCTCGCTCCCTGCTCTGCTTTGCTTCGCTCACTCGCAAGTCACGTAACCAACAAGTCACGTAACCAGATCATGTGACCAGTCAAATCGCAGCCTTTGCGATTAGAAAATCTCATTTTGTCATGTTGCGATATTATTGCAAATGAAATTAATTGTTCAGCCTTAATTAGTAACAAAAATTAATTTTAAATCAAAACTCCAACATTGTGCAGATTTTACAAGTGGATGAATGCCACAAGAATATCTTAAAGCATAGCTTTCATTAGTGACTCCAGTCTAAATATTTTGTGTCCCTATTACTAAAAAACAGCTTGACAAATAACTTAAATCTGACTTTACGCTACGCTGTACTCTTTAAACACGTAGTGGGAGACGTGCCACGTTAATCCTCTTAGATCTCAGCGCTGCCTTTATTTTTCACCTCTAATCGAGGGCATTTAGCTCATCTTTTACTTTGTAGCACACATTCCAGCTCGTGGATGGCAGTTCATGCCTTAAAGTCTTCACATGTGGGATGTCACATGGACATACTGCTTTTATTTACAACAGGATGTCTGGCAGGCTTTAAAACTGACCTTCACAGCACAAGCTTTTAAAAGATTCATTTTAAACACAAAGCTGATGTTGTATTTATTTAAACGGCGGAAAGTATTGTAAAGGTGGTTTGGTTCCATCTCTATTAGAGGAAATGAAAATAGTTCAAACACATGATTAACAAACAGGTTTTGTGTTCTGTTAGCTCACAAGCATCTGGTTTGTGTTAAATGGGCTGTTGCTGCTTTCTCTATAAGATCATCTCCTGCTACAAACGGTTTCAAACAGAAACCACGATGGAGTTTAATGAGGATTTTTTCCAGGTAGTGATGAAGAACATATCCCGAGCTCCGCTTGTTAGTTCATTAAAGTGAACATGGGATGAGTGCATGAACATTACAGCTCATAGTAATGGACATTAGTTACAAAGTTACTTATTATCTGTGTTTACCAAGATTTTTCATGGTAGTCAGTGTTCTGGTACTTTGGACCTTTAGCCGACAGAATCTTTCTTAAATGATGAGACTAGCTGCTCTGTCCCACTCGTGTAACAGTGCACCGTGTTTAACGTTGTCCGAGCTACTGCATAAATTAGCACACACACCCAGAAACACACCTCCATGCCGAGCACCAACACAACATGTCTGTGCACGCTGCGCACACACACTCAGTGACCCTCACACGGCGCTGCACTCGTGTGATTTAACGGTGTTTACACGTTGGCTCATGGCTACCTGTGGGTCAGCGACCCTCCACGTCTCACGCAGGAAACCTTGTTGCACGTCCGGCTCTGGAGTTATGCCATGAATGTTGTTTGCTCTGTTTAAAGTTCTGCTGCGGCAACACGTGCAGTTCAGGGTTTGACATCAGCCATGACTGTATCTGCAGCAGGTGCCCACGCCACGCTGGGAGGCAATCTGTCGGGCGAGCTGAATCACTTTACACCACCAGAGCTCGTCGTCTTTTCTCATGTACTTTTCTCTGTCGTTTTGTCTCAGGTGGCTCCAGAAATCAGGTCGGTAAATGGCAAAGGCAAAGTCCAGATGGATGGCACCCACGTGGCAGCAGAGGAGGATGAAGAGGAGGAAGGCCACATACCTCATAGACAATCTCCCCCCACAGCCCAGTCACTTATCAAGAACCTGGTCCCAGACCAAGGTGGACAGTCTGCACTTATTAAACCAGAGTCGGGGGTAGATCTGGACAGAATTGCACTTGGCCAGTACGTATGCTCTTCTGTGACTCTTCTGAATGCTTCAAATGAGAACCCTACAAAACAAAATGGTGCTAGCATGACCAGTGGGTCACACTCCGTTCTGAAATCTGCATGTAAAAGGACTACAACAGAGCTTCAAAGGACTATAATCACCGCAGTCCCTAAAGTCAGCTCTGAGAACGGACCCAGGATGCCTCCAGATGACGTGTCAGCTCCACTGAAGAAGATCAAACTGGAGGAGCCGTGGATGTGGATCCCCGAACAGACCTCCACGCGACACGACAACGCAGAGGATGCATGTGATGATCCGCTGTCGGTGCTGGCGGCCGTCGTCTGTCTGTCCGTCACAGAAAGAAAGGGACTGGAGGAGAAGCTGCTTGGATCACGTTCTTCCATTCTCCGCTCCATCAAAACAGAACCAGCAGATTTGCACTTTGTCAAAACAGAAAAAAACAACTTTAAGAATAACTTATGTCAGAAAAGCACTCCTGTTAACTTGCAAAGGATTCCCCAACCTGTCAAACACGAGCCGCCTCCAAATGCTCTGTTACCTAGCGTGCAGTCTTTAGCAGAGAGGAAAAATCTCAGTTTTGATCAGGCTGTTGCTATCGAGGCCTTGACTCAGCTGGCAGCTATACCTCAAAGCACCCAAGCTCGCATTAAAACTGAAAGTAACTGTGAACATCCTATTTCTTCTTCCTCTTTCTCAATTTCTAACACAAACATTTCTCAACAAGAAGCTAAATCCACAGCAGCTGTTCACTACAACAAAGTGTCGGTTATCAGCTCACCACTACACCAAACGTCGGTGATTCGCCCTCCTGTGGCCAGGCAAGGAAACGTCATCCAGTGCTCCCGAAGGCTGAGCTCTGACTCAGATAATAAAGCATCCTGCAGGTGGACGGAGCAGTATTATGGTCCTCATGTCATCAAATCACAAAGCAGCTATAAAGAGACCAGTCACATGAAGTTCAGTAAGGATCGTGAGCGGTTGATTGAGGAGGACAGAGATAACTTTGTCAATAAATTTATAAGGAACAGAGATGAGGAGGAAGTGGCAGCTCAGCTGGCAGATTTGGCGTACATCATCCAGTCACGACACAACCAGCGGTCAGAGAACAACCCTCCAAAGGGAACACCTGTTTCAGCCATTAAATACAACTACAAGTCCCAGCAACACCCCAGTCAGAAAAAGCCCCTTGTAAAGAAAATGAAAGCTACACCCCCTAAGCCACGGAAAAGGAAAAGTGATGGGTCACAAGTGGCTACGAACCACAGGACCCCTCTCTCAAAATACATGTCAAATGGAGAGATGCCCTACAGGGGCAGGGGCCAGATATCTGGCCAACACCAAAAGAACAACTTATTTCTGCCTCTGGCTCAAATGGATCTAAAGAAATACTTGGCCGAGGCTCAAGAGGGAAGGAGGCAGCTTATCCATCACAGTAACACTCACAACGCAAGCCTTTTTGGTCAGCAGGCTCAAAACTTCAGCACTCTCACTCAGACAAATCTCACGTGTGGTCAAGAAAACCAGCCGTGGCCTCTTTCTAACGGTCATCAGCACAACCCCTGCAACGGTTTTCCTACAGGACCCGAGGAGTGTCGTCTGTTATCTCAGGTAGAGCTGCAGCACAGTGCTGATCCTAACACCAGCCCAGCAAAGACAGATGTTCACAACCATGCCACTGAGCACCATGGGCTGTCCAACGGGTTTTCAGGGGATCCTCAGTGCCCTCCTGCAAGCCAGCAGGGCTACTACAAGCTGGAGATGTCAGGACCTGTCACTGTCCTGTCAACAGCAACTGATGGGATTCAAGGCCACTCGTCGGCGTCGACGCCAACCAGGAACAGTGTCAACAGCTTTTTGGAGTCTCCAATGAGTTTTTTAGATACTCCTACCAAGAACTTGCTCAATACACCTTCCAAAAAACTGGCTGATCTTCCATCCTGTCAGTGTGTGGGTGAGTTGGTTTTTCTTCCTGTGAATGAATCCCCTCTGTATTGGTGTCAGATTAGATATCTCGAGGAGCCATGGCTCAGTTGTAGCATCATTTAAAGGCTTGGCCAAACAAACGAAGGCTACATTTCTCTGTTGTACCGTATTTTCCAGTATATGGTAAAAATGGTAAATGGAGCTTATTTATATAGCGCTTTCCAGCCCCCTGTGAGAAGCCCCAAAGCGCTTTACAGTACCAGCCATCCACCCATTCATACGCACATTCATACACTGGTAGCGGTGTATATATAAGTCGCATCAGTCAAAGAAAAGCATCATGAAGAGGAAAAAACACATATAAGTCGCATTTATTATGCGTCACCGCTGACCCCTGGGAAACGTGGGCTGGTCTCGTGCCAAATATCGATTGGCGGCCACGGGAGCGCACATGGGTTGTTTTGATCCTGATCAAATAGACATGTTTGCTCCAGGTGTTCCTCCCAGCTCTGCCACCGGAGTGGGGGCAAAGGTGGCTCACGGCTCCAGCTGCAAGCTCTAAGCTTATAAGTTGCAGGACTGGCAAATCTTTGCAAAAAACTGTGACTTATACGCCAGAAAATACAGTACTTGTATAACGCTTTGCAGAGCTTTGATGAATCAATGCACTGTTTTTGAACAGAGTAAAAACTTGGTACGTGTTAATAGAAACGTTGTTTTTGCTCTCAACAGGACAAGTCATTGAAAAGGAGGAAGGTCCTTACTATACTCATCTCGGAGCAGGTCCAACTGTTGCTGCAGTGAGGGAACTGATGGAGAACAGGTAGAGTAACCACTAGTTTGTTGTTGTTGCCATGTATGTGTAGTGATGTATGTTTCATTTAAAACCTGCTGAAAACTCACAAGGCAACAATAATCACAAACTGAAGGAAAATAGCCAAGTAGTTCAAATAAAGGGAAGCATTGGCGAAGCAGCCTGCACATGCACCCTAAGTGTCATAATACACACACACAGCTACACAAATAACACACTGAAACAGGAAACCCCTAAAGCTGAGGGCAGGGGCCCATGAGCCAAGATGATAGCTTGTTTGCAGATAACGTTGCAGTTTTCAATGGCAGTAATAACTTTTTAATGGAAGTAATTCAGTGTTAGTTGAAAAAATGTTTAGAGCAACATTCATATTCCTTTTTTGATTGTATATTTACTTAAAATGTAGACTAACACAGTGACCACAGTACTTACTTTAAATTTTACACCCTCTGATTACAGGTGCTGCTTTGATTGTGTTTTTGGATTCATATATTGAACTGAATATATCAGTTATCCACATAAAACAATAACAGATTTTAAAAACAGAGCTAACATAAAGATCTGAGTAAGAACATGATTGATAAATAAGAACAACCAAAAGTGATCAAATGCTCAAAAAAGGCTCACTGGTGTGAAGGAGAGAGCAAAGTCTGGTCATTGTTGTTTGAAAGTGAGGAAAGCTGCTGTGAGACAAACTATTGAATCTTTAATGATGGAAACGTGTCAGAACAGTGCGTTGCACCTTCAGGCTCCAGTACAGCTCTGCGTACGTACGCCGCTGTACGCAGAGATGTACTGGAGCTTTACTGTGTGTGAAGCTGTGCAGGCGCAGAACCAGTCACAATGTGCAAAATGACCTTTGTTCTCTAACATAAAAATTTGCATCTGAGCTCAAAACTGAGCTCTGCAATGGCTGTCACAAATTACATTTACATCACATTAAAGGCCACTTGCATAAAAACTGTTTGTTTGTGGAAGAGATGGCATCCAGAGGCCTTGTGGGAACAACCAGTGTGATCATCTGTGTTAGACCTGGTAACAATCACTTTCAGCACAGCAGGATGCATGAAAACAACTTCATCTAGCCTCTGATCTGCTCTTCAGAAAAATCTCACAAATCTTGCCATTAAATGGATAAATAATTAATATTATCTGTTTTTTTTTCTTCACATATATTCTGCAGCTATTTTGTTTATGCAACTTAAGAGCATGATTACCTGGAGAAAACTGTGCTTTAATCCATTAGAACTGTGTCGTGGAATAAAGGAGATTCCCAAAAACAGACCAAGGTGTAGTTCATCATATTTATTTACAAAGCTTTGGAGACCAGTCCAACAGTCACAGGACATGCAATTGCAAGATTACACTGTTATCGGTGCTCTCATCCGTGTGAAACCCTGACCTGCTCTCTGGACCGGACAAGTTAGTTTTATAGAATAACCTCCAGTCCAGGCCTCAACCCCTCCCCACATGTCCAAGCTGTCATCAAAAGGTCCACTTAAGACATATAGAAGACTCTGCTTGAGACACGGTACCATATCATATCAACTATATCATCTTATCAATATCATATCAATCAGCCCTTGAGGATATCAAAACAACCCGCTCTTTCTGTTCCTCACTGACTGGTCACTGTAGGGGTGATTTGCATGGGACCATTATTATCACACATCACAAACATGAGCAGAAGGATGTCGCAGAACATTCCCACGGGAGAGTTATTGATCATGATGAGTGCGAATAATACACAATTTCACTGAAAATTGCTTCTGCTTTGTCTGACGTATTATCATCAGAACAATTCAAGATGGCTGCCACAACCAACTGACCTTAAAAAAAACACCAAACTGTCAATAACCGAGACTCAGACTGAGGAAGTCTTTCGGACGAAAGACGAAACGTTTCTACATTTTTTTTTGTTGCTTTGTTTTGTTTTGTTT
>JARVJN010000001.1:48103199-48115047 GCA_031763805.1 Argolebias nigripinnis
AAGCTAACAAATTGTTTAGGTCCGCTATAAGCGGATTAGCGCTTTAGCGCTCCCTAGCGGTCTGGCGCCCACCTTTGCGAACCAATGTGTGCTTGCTCTGAGGATAAACTCAATCTGGCCTCGCACGTGTCTTACAGGAAAGTGTTTCTCAAAACCTTGACTTGTGTAAAATAAGAATGATATATATTCTTTAGAATAAATACTTGTGTGATGCTCAAGTCTGTGCTGGAAATCACTCTGAGCTAACATGTCAAATCTTAGCTCAATGTAGCTTTTGATTGACAGAAGACCGTTTGAGTTTCTTTTTTTTCCATTCAACTTTATTTAGACAGGTTAATCCCATTGAGCCTCGGAGACTCATTTGCAAGAGAGACCTGATTTTACTAAGGTTAATTCACTGTGGTGGCCATCTTGAATTCAATTGGTGCCCAAAGTTATTCAGTTCTAGAGTCACATCCAATCCATTTTTGTGGTAAGTGGATCATGAGATCCTTTGTGTCCTACCTGATGCAGAAGAAGTTTTTTCATATGAAATGGTAAAAATTTAAAAAAGAGATGAGAAACAGCAGAGAAGCGAAAACAGAACCTGAATGTTGCAGCATGTAGAGACCAAACTTTCCAAAGTTGTCATTCAATTGTTTCACTGTTGTTCTCCTGACTCTCTTTAGGAGCCATGGGGCTTATTGTTGATGCTGCACCAACTGTAGAAAGTGAATAAAAATTTGACTTATTCCAGCTTTTAAAAAACGTTTACCTTCTCTAAACACCAACAGTAAAAATAAAATAAATAGGGAAATACAGTACAAGACATATATAAATCAATAGAAAAGACAATGAAAACACAGAAAATGCCACTTCTGCAGAAAGTTTCAAATGTAAAAACTGCCATGTTTGGTCTTCTTTCTAATAACTTCTGATTTTATGTGTACATAAGAGGCTACATTCATTTTTGTTAAGTACGGTATTTGACTTGTAACATTGTAAAAGTAAAGCTTTATCATGTTTGTTATATTTCTTGGATTAATGATACAGAATAAAATAACCAAGCATTTCAATCATTTAAAAAGAGCTAATATAATCTATATGACAGAGCTGTGGGTGCCAGAGTTTCAGAGGGTTTGAACAAAGAAGGGCCAACTGTGAAGAGGAAGCTCAAATGAAATTTTAAAGTTTTGAGAAAACAACAACAAAAAGGCTGATGTGGCTGCAAAACTTACATAAATCAAGGCAGCGGCACAAACATGGCATACAGGCGGAGCGATGCCAGGTTAACGTGAGGTGAGGAGCGATAAGGACTTGGACTGATGAGCAGATTAGCTGCAGCTGTGACTGATGGAACAGGGAACAGGTGTAAGAAGAACACAACCTATACAAACACAACATAAACTTTCAAACAAAAAAAAGCACAGAAACATTTGACAGATTAGTTATTTGGTACTTGTCATACTTCTTTAGACACGTATGAGTTCATTTTCACTCTGCAAAGTCAAAGTTTGTCGTACACACCACATGTGGCACATGAGGTGGAACAAAATTGTGTACACAGGGTCCCAGTTAAAAAATGTAAAAGAAAAACCGTAATAAGATCTCAGATATGAACTAAGAACAATGTTAAACTAAAAATACGTTACGCACTAAAACAATATGTCGAACAGCAGCACGAGCTTAGTTTAACACTTTTCAGCTGGTCACATGACAAGAGCTCAATCTCACATTCTTTCTTGCAATTTCTCCCTGCAACTAATTTCATAACGTCATGGTGTCAGATGATGACAATCTAAAACTAATTAGAGCAAATAAGCCGCCATTCTTTTACAGTTTAATGCAATTCAGTCAGTTCAAAGGTATCTTTAAACAGTATCAGACAATTAGCAGTCTACATCCATCCCGGGCAAAGTGCTTTACAAAGAGAAGCACAAGGTTTTCAAACTCAACACGGTCTGTGTTTGTTATTTTTACACATTAGGTGACGTGCCAAGTACTCCAATGTGCTTTTAAAATAAATTACCCAATTTTAAACTGATGATGAGAGGGGTACATCTATAGCAATTTGGTTAGTTGATCAGATACAGTAAAGATAAGATACAGAGACATCTGCTGAATTTAGGTTAATATAGAAAAGGCTCTGAAGAGCAGCAGAGATGTATAAAATAAAAAGATCAGCCAAACAGATGTCAAATAAATACTAATGCAGCTCTACAAACTGAAAGAATTTACTGTATTACGCAGAGTTTCATAAAAGTCTGGGAGCAAGAAAGACGAAAGGCCAGACAAAGGTGCACCGCACAGAAAGACAGGTTTGTATCAACGAGGGCTGATGGACAGGTGTGATTGACAGGCAGACAGACACATCTTTGGCAGCGCAGCGAGTCCCATAATGGCGCAGGGGTGTTCCCTCTACAGTGGAAGCTGTCACTCCTCCACCGCTCAAATGAAAAGCCACTCTAGCCGGGGACGCGCCGCCACGGGCTGAGAAAGCATGTCATCTTTTCCTTTTCTTCCCCTCTCGGCGGCGATGTCTCGCTTGATAAAGGAGCAGCCACGAGAACAATAGGAACGACGGACGAGAAAAGGACAGAGAGAGACAGAGAGATGGGGGAAGAGGGCGAGATGGGGCGTTTTGACATCTGAATTACATTTCTATCTCCTCAGACACGAGAGAAGAATGGAGGAGAAAAGAAAGATGGGAGGAGATACGGAGGAGGGACGGCGAACCATCACTTAGATGTTTATTTTAACTTCACTGTATTTGGCTGGCATCTAAAAAACTAAAACCCCTGCGCCTGTGACATGAGCCGTGTGAATAAAGCTGGAGGGAGAGCTAATAGAAAGGAGATATTTGTGTAGTGCAACAAACGCAGAGGGGCCTGGGTTGGAGGGATCTCTAACTTCTGGAGTTCCTCACTGAAAATAGTGCACGAGGCCCGACAGGACATCGTCTGCTGCTGAAAGATGACAGGTCGCACTACCTGTATGTGCGCTACATAATCTTTTATCCTCTTACTCTATAATGCCAGCCATGCTTCATGTGTCGCGAGAACGCAACGAAAGCCAAGCAGGTAAACAACGAGTCTTAATCACTAATTGGCTTTTTTTAAATCTCATTATCCTGTTTCAAGCTCCTTTCTCAGACTTTTAACGTGTCACACGTCTTTATTTGTGTGTAGAGCCCATGTGCATATGTAGATGTGTGTGTGACACCCAGCCCTCTATAACCTCATTAGAATCTTTCAGGTCCCGCTGTGCACCCATCCACACACTCTCACACTGCTTTGATTTCTCAAAGTCTAAAGATGTCAATCACCTGCCTCCTTCAAGTCAGAGCAGGGGAATTCATACGTGGATGTGCATGCGCGACGGCGAGCACGCACGCACACATGCGCAAACCGTCCATCAACGTCCTCCTCCCACTCCCCTCCATTTCTATCTTGCTCTCCCTCGTCACTCCCCCTCAGCCATTCCACTATTTGAGAGTAATTTCATGCGCCAGCGTGGTGCATAATACACTTTTAATGGACAACTAATTCTCTGCCATTACTTCGTCAACATGATTACGGGATCTGCCGCTTGCAGTCCTGAGGAGTTGGGCCCAGGCTTTTTAAATATACACAAGACATTAATGTGTCTCTATTCAGCTTTACATCAGGGGATGTCAGCCATTTACATAATGCTGCCATTGAGGTCTGTGACAGCCCGCCGCTCGCTCGCTCTCTCCTGCCCCCGCTCATGATGTGTTTCCACAAAGGGCCTCGGAGCACTGCCTTTTTCCCTTCTGCCTCGCTCTCTTCGATTCTATGAATGCTTCCACTTTCCACCAACGTCAAGGAAACGACGCGACCGAGAGAGAGAGAGGTATGGGGAGGAAAGTGAGAGGGAGAGAGGGAAGCAGGGATTAGATGTGGTTAGTTTTTCTAAAGGGTGGTGAATGGGGAAAGTTGCCTTTCCATCACCTGTACAAAGAAGGAATATCAGACGATAAAAAGGGATGAGTGTATAATTTGACCACTTAAATGGCTAGTTCATTAGGCCTGTCAGGATAGCACTTCTCTGCCTGGTGGGAGCCGTGGCAGATATGCAAATCTGTTCCCTGCACGGCAGAAGATGTTCTGGTGTTTCTGAAGAGAAAACATCGCAGACAGCAAAACAACCACTGGACATTACAACAAGTGTATTCAAATGAATCGTCAAGGGTCACTGAATGATGGGTTCAGGGACTCGTAAGGACTGGTTAGAATGGTTAAGATGAGACAATACAGGAGGAGTTTGGGTTTGATATTCTTTGCAAATGTCCGTTTAGAGAATTTGGGTAGTTTTTTCTTTTTCTGGAGCCTCATCGGCAGATTAGCAGTCGTTCCCACAAAAACTACTTTGTGACAACTCGAGAAAGAGTCAGGGGTGTTCACCTGACCTTCCAAGTCCTCGGATGTCACCTTGATGGGATCCGACGACATCTGTGGTAAGTCTTACTCACAGAAAACCTCACTGAATGATTCACAGGAGCAAAATGATCTCCATCTGAAGTTCTGGGTTCGAAAACACCAGATGTCGGATTTATCAAGTGTTTAACTATCTGTTCTTGAAAAAAATGCATATATGTATTATATATAGTTCAAGTTCAAAAATCTTCATTATTCCCGAGGGACAATTTCTTTCACAGTCAAGTAGACACATAAAACATCCATACATGACAAGACACTATGAGACATTAAATAAGAGTGCAAGAATCATCATTGTTCGTTGAGAAGCCTGATCACTACAGAGATGAATGAGTTTTTCAGTCTGTTTGTTCCACATCTGGGCAACAGATACCTGCGTCCAGGTGGAAGCAGCATGAACTCACCATGGAGTGGGTGATCAGGATCTGCCAGAATAAGCCTGGCCTTGTTCATTGACCTCACCTTGTGGTTAGTGAGGTTCTGTAGAGCTATAGGGTCAGGATTAGGTTAGTTAGGGTTAACATGTGTTATTGGAAATATAACAAAGTAAAAAGGTTGTAATACATTACATATTTATGCTGATCCACAGAAACCAACTTAGAAAGCACGATCCTTCTTTTCAGATATTGTTTTTCCTTTAAATGTTCTTGTACCGTCAAATGAAAGCAAAGTCTTTACTTGTGTCAGCTGATCTGGCCGTAACAACAAAACACTTTATGGCACATTTGGATATTTTGAAAAAATCAACTGAAGGATTACTGGTGAATAATGACCTTCACAGACAGTTGGAGAATCAATGTTGCTGAACTAAAAACGTGTTTTTAAGTTACTGGTAAATGCTATAATACATATTCACACAAACACAGATGACAGGAAACATATTCTCTCATGGCAGGAAGATCAAGCAGTGACTGAAGTTCATAATAGAAGCTCCCGTCCTTTCTTGGCAGCTTCGGATACCTTCTGGCCCCTGTCGGTCCACAGCCTTGCGTGCGGTGCTTGTACTCCGGGGTCTCCTGTTAAATCAAAGTCATTGAGGTTGTTATTGTCTCCACAGGGACATTTCCTATTGAGCTTTGTTTGATGCGGACCACGACTGGCCAGCACGGCAAAATACAGGAAGTTGTCTTTCATGTTGTCAGACGACATTTTCTCAGGTCACAGATAGTTTATGGGTCTCTCAAGCGGGGGTTAAATGTGTTAATGCCAACAAAATGGTTGTTTTAAACAAAAAACAGCTTGAACGTTTGTAAAAAGATGCACTGTTTCTGACAGCACTGTAAGGATTTATTGTAAATTTACTGATTTACTGTGGCAACGTCAACTTCACAAATGGACTTGGCAAAGAAATCCTCTAAATGAGAATATATACAGAATGTGTATTAAATGTACATATATAAAATAAAATAAACCCTGAAAGTCATAAAGGATCTTTGTCACGTAATTCTTCAAATAAGACGTTAATCTATATGTGTGCTTTGACAAAACTATCATGTAACTTGTTTTTTCTTTGTGTACAGTGCATACTTGACACGCACGAGCCAGCTCTTTGACCACAAGCGATGGAACTGTGAGAATGTTGGACGCAGCTCTGAAGTCTGAGCGGTAATTGCCTCTAATGGACAGACATATAATAGCAAGAGAGTAGGAAGGCCATATACCAGCGTAAGAGTGAGAGTACTTTCTTTAGAAAATGGATGGAAAAGCCTCACTAAAAGATTGTGTGTGTGCACAAAGGGGAGGGCTACATTGACTACCATAAGGTGGGCAAAATGTGTGTGTGTGTGCCCGCATGTCCAAAAAGATGTAATTGTAATAGTCTGGTCTGGTCTGGAATTTGCCATGACTGCTACCATTAAAGGTAGTACTCTTCTCAACATAGATTCACGCACGAGGATATGTGCACAATTATATGTTCACTTGAGGCAAGAAAGCAAACACGTGCAAAAGAACAACACAGAGAGTGTATAACTCAGAAACAGTGCTGTTTTTTATTTTGTATAAAATTTGACAGTTTAGGACATCACGACAACACGTCCGGTGGCAAAAAGGTGAGACGCTACTGGTTGCAACAAAACAGTGATTAGGATGAAGTTCATTTGATTTATTACACCAACAACTGCTTTTCATCCAAGTTTATTGTTGACTGGAAAGCATCAGTTTTACATGACAACAACTCTCAAGGTTATCTGTCAGTCGTATTTTTTATATAATTTGTTTGACAGATGAGGTTGCCACCAAACTAAGCTAAAAATATTTAAATATTGTGAGCCGGCTGGAAACTGAAATGCCCTTCTAACCAAAAGGACTAAATCAATTATAATATTTTGGGTTGTATTGTAATGTGCTGTAAAGCTTTTCAGATTTAAAACAATGGACTACAAACCAACAAATTATTTCCTAATAGTTCTGTAAACATTTTGTGTAATGTCCACTTTTGATTTATTTTTGTTTGCTTTATTTATTTGTCATTAAATTTGTCTCAAAGGCATCTCTCAAGTATCTGGAAATGTTAACACGTGACTGTAGGATGAAGCGAGAGATGGATTGCCAGATTGGTGCCTTTAATGAGAACATTGCTCTGATTCGTTTAGCTAAGCCTAATAGAAACATTCTGTATTTGCTGAACTTTCTGTATTCCAACTTTCACATTTGGTCATGAGATATGGATCATGAGATCCTAGAATGAGATCCTGGTTAATGAAATGAGTTTTCTCAATGGGATGGCTGGGCCCAGCCTTAGATCTACTGTAGCTAATGTGGTTTAGACCTTTAATGAGAATATCATCTGGACACATTCTACTGGGAGGACCCAGAGGTCATTGGATCGATTATTATGGAACATATTGGCATCTCTCAGGAGGAGCTGGAAAGTTTTGTTGGGGAGAAGAGATGCTGGGTTTCCCACCTGGACCTGTTGTCTCTACAACCTCATCATCAACAAATGGGGGAAGAGAGATGGATGGACGAGCAGACGGACGGATGAACGGACAGATGGATGGATGGACAGAAAGGTGGGTGTGTGGAAAGATGGATGGTGGATGGATGGACAGATGGGTGAACGGATGGGTGAGTGTATAGATGGATGGATGGATGAATGAATGGAAGGATGAACAGATGAATGGATGGATGGACAGATGGATGGATGGACAGAAAGGTGGGTGTGTGAAAAGATGGATGGTGGATGGATGGACAGATGGGTGAACGGATGGGTGAGTATATAGATGGATGGATGGATGAATGAATGGAAGGATGAACAGACGAATGGATGGATGGACAGATGGATTGATGGATGGATGGACATATTGATAGATAGATAGATGGATGGATTGATGGATGGACATATTGATGGATGGATGGATGGATGGATTGATGGATGGATGGACAAATGGATGGATAGATGGACAGATTGATAAATGGATGGATGAGTGAATGGATGGATCAATGGATGGATGGATTGATGGATGGATGGATGGACAAATGGATGGATAGATGGACAGATTGATAAATGGATGGATGGGTGAATGGATGGATCAATGGATGGATGGACAGATTGATAGATGGATGGACATATTGATGGACAGATGGATAGACGGATGGACAGAGAAAGTTTCTGTATAGCAATTATACCATTGTTCTAAACAAAACCAATAGCAAATGACAAATATTTGACAAATCTAGTCTTATGACAAACATTCAGAAAAGATGGTGAACAGTAAAGGTCACATTTTTTACCGGCCACTTGACGTCAAAAATATTTGCAGCAAACTCCGAACAAAATGCCACAATTACCACACGCTAAAGTGACACCTGGGTAAAACAGTAATTGATAACATTTCTAAAAGTTCCAGCTCTCAAAATAAATTAAACTGTGAATCTCATAAAATATTGTCTTTGACTTTCAAGGCTCGGTCGTGGCAACACCTCCAACGGTGACAGGTAAAAACACGTGTTATATTATAACAGACGTTTCAATGAATAGCTGAACAGCGCCATTAGAAAGGTGAGGGGTTGGAATCTATGCAGATCACAACACAATAAGAAGATGATATTGCTATTACACAGGTTGACACATGAAATTGCATTCACATTTTCCTCCATCCAATCCATCCAACCTAAACACACGGTGAAAGTTAGCCACAAATTGTGAATATCAGAACCATCAATATGTAGAACAAGTTTGAGAAACTGCATTGTAAAACATGAAAACCTCTGACGTCTACGTCTCGCTCTTTCTTCTCTTCCCACCGTCTCATCTCTCTTTGTCTCTCCGTTCCAGGCTTTTGTCGCCGACTCTCATCCATCCCTTCCTCCTGCTTTTCACCCAGCCCACGTGCACTTTCTCAGAGCTTGAATAGGTCGTCGGCGAGAGACTTGTCTGTGTTTGTGTTTCATGTTGTCAATGGCAATGGCGTTATCAATTAGTGCAGCAGTGGGAGCCCAATTAACAGCATCAAACAGCTAATTAATAGAGCTGTGTGAGTTCGTTGTGCACAACAGAAAGCTGCATGACTCGAAACCAGCGACGCCACGTTGGAGCATGAGACGGCAGCAAGGAACACAGGACTACACAATGCAACAGTTACATGCACACTGAGACTCAAACACACACGTTTGTGCACATTTAAACACCAACTATGAACTTAAAAAGACAAATATCCCCACTTTACATGGAAAATATGTAAAAAAAATTTAAATACTACAGATACACATGCACGTGTATAAGCATATAGACTTCACAATGTTAATGAAAAGCATATTAATTACACAGCTGATAGTTTATTGCTGCATTTTTTATTAATTATTTTTAATTTATGAGTTTAGCAGACAACAAGTAGCAGAAACAATTTGCTGACAAAAGCCTTTTATTTTGACACCTGACATTTGATTAAAAACAGACAAGTTGTTTTTATTGTGTACATTCGTCCTCTTGTTTTTTTCACTTGCACGGTCGCCTGCAAGACTTATTTTTATATGTAAATTAGGTAAAATTTTGAGTTTTTTGTGGGAAACCTGCATAAATAAATACATATATACAATGTCCACAAAATAAAAAACATATAGCAGACAAATGAGGCACGTCTGCTTCGTTCTCTGAACACGTGAGAGGGCAAGACGTGGCCCTCTTTGTTCCGAGGCTCGCTGGCACCGTGAAGCTGCAGGGGAATCAGGCCAACGACTGCAACAAGTAAAGTGCTCCATTTTTGTCTCAACAGCTGCACACTTGTTTGAATCAACTTCCACCAAAGGGCACAAAATGTACTTTAGACAAATGGCTCATCCAGTTGAGACTTCAGTGGAGAGCTGCACAGACCAAAAAAAGGTGCATTTACACACGCAGGACAGCAACAGTAGACTCTTCTGGACTGTGCCAATTGTTCGAGGGGTTCCAACAGTTTTTAACACATACTCAGCTCGATGCACTGAAGCCAACAACAAAAAACGAGGACTCGAGGCTCTTGATTTGTCTGCCAGGGCCAGAGGCTTTAGACTCAGGCTGAGGCAGAATATTCTCCCTCTGCACGACAAACCCAGACTGCTGCGTTTAAGCTCCGGGTCTAAAGTTGTTGGCTGGAAAAGTGTTTCCACTTTGAGCGAGTTTGGAACAAAAACACCCACATGCAGCAAAACGCACAAATTCATAAGAAAATAATCAGCTAGACTGCATCCCCTACACTAAAAACCCAGCTTCCCCTTTTTAAGGAATACATCCCATCACACGCTCTCAGGTTTACATGCCCACACACACACACAGACACACACAAACACACACAACCACTCACAGGAGGTTGTGGTTATGGCTTAGGGAACACTCCAGTTCTATTCAATCAAACAGAGTACTAGGACTGAAACAGCTAAAGGTTAATTGCACCAATGTCCTTGTGCACATATGGACAGGATATATATGTGTGTGTGTGTGTGTGTGTCTGTAACGGTGAGTGTATCTGTTGAAACCCTTACCCAAATGCTGTATTGTAGCAAAATGCCTTTTGTTGCAGAAGGATTAGTGTGGACATAATCTATGTACATTTCCCCCCCGAGGAGACGGACAAGTGGCTCCTGGAGTATTTACCTCACCGAACAGAACAGACAGAAAAGTGTTTGGAACAGGTGCATGCCACCCTGCAGGCTGGTGCAAACCCCCCAAACAGATTTAATATATTAAATAATTATACTCTGACGACCAACGTTTAATCCAGCTGAATTGTGTTTATTTGCTATTTTTTTTATGAAATTATTCTAGCCAATAAAATGCAGACTTTTAGTTTTTAGACATAAAGTTATTTTAAGATAAACCAAAAAGATAACCAAGTGTAGGATGTTCACAAGCGTCCACAATATCTGATAAAATATTTGCCAGGATGCCCCTTTTTTCATCTTTTCAAAGTAATTTATGTGATAAATGGACGAGGCAGCCGTGATCCGTGGTCACACACGGGATGTGTGTTCAGACCTGTGTGTGTGTGTGTGTGTGTCTGAATTAAACCTTCGTTTCAGACCTGAACTCTGCAGAGCTTTTCTAGGAAGGCTAAGAGTCAGTGGCAGAGCACTGGGGCTGCGACCTCATTGACCTTCAAACCAGAGACGAGGGCCCACTCCACCCCGCCAGCACCACTTGTGGCAGGAAGAGAGGCTCGTTGACTGGCCCCTAATGGCCCCAGCCCACAGGAACATGGGTCGTCAGGCTAGAGCTGTGTCCCTGGCGGCCGCAGCCGTAGAGGGCAAAGTGGGGTGATTGGGAGGGCGAGAGAGAGGATAAAAAATAATAATGGAAAGAAGGAAACAAGATGAGAAGGCAGTGTGATAGATGGGTACGCAATAAGATTTAAAGAACTTTGCATTTATAGGATGTTATACTCGCAGCGCTGGAAAAATAGACAGGCTAACCGTTTTTGTTTGGTTTTTAATCTGGGAACTGAAATATTCAAAAGAACAAGGACTGAGAGAAAAAAGTAATAAAAACAAAGAAATGAGGTCAAGTTTATAAAGTTGGAATAAAGTGTTTCGCTCAGCCTATTCATTTTTTATTTCTATTGCAGTTTCCAGACCAAAAATCTACGTTAGGCTAACTGGTCATTTTAAACAAGTGTGATAGTTACTGTATTTTCCAGCGTATAAGTTGCAGTTTTTTGCATAGACTTGTCAGTCCTGCGACTTATACGCCGAAGCGACTTGTGTACTTTTTTCTCATATTCATAATGCAATTATGATGGCTTAATTATGAGTGTGCACTTCTCAGCTGGTGCAGGTGGAAGGACGCTGGAGAGCTGGGATGGATGGACGGCAATGTTCCCTCTAAGCTGTGCGCATGCGCAATTGCGCACTGCCCGCACATTCTCAGCGCACACTAAAATCTTTGCGCGCATCCAAATTAAACTGACTGTGGCAGTATGTCCTATAGGCTTTGAACG
>JARVJN010000001.1:50396004-50406993 GCA_031763805.1 Argolebias nigripinnis
CCTCTCTGCGTCAAAACCAGAACAGACTGCTCAATTCACACGTGAACACTTTCTTCTACCCCACACCCTGGGAAAAAACCCCGCTGACTCCTCCTACTGGGTGAGAGAGAGATGAGGCAATTTACCTTACTAACACTGTACACCACAGTTTTAAATAAATGTTCCATTTGTTTACATTGTTGTTTAATATTCTCAGTTCAAAATTATTGTTTTAAAAATGTCTTTACGTTGTTGTTTATTCTTTTCAGCTTGTCAGTTACAAAACTGAAACTGAATTTATGACCATTTTAATAGAAAAATTGTTTCTGAATCAAAAATCGTTTCTGAATTGAATTGTGGCATCAAAAAATTGGAATCGAATCGATTCTCCAGACACTGAGAGATTTGCACCCCTGCGGGAGGGGAGGGATGCAGGCCTCGCCGACCGGATGACATTCACACGGCGTTTAACCGGGACGAGTGAAGGACTGAGAGGCAAAGTGGGTGCAGCAGCCTCCAGGGAGCAGAGGAGCACAGGCCCCCCGGGGGTGGGTGGGGGGGAGACACCTGAGCTGTCTTGGAAACACCTCCTTGAACTACAGCTCATGGGAGAAGGGAGTCAGTGGAACACCCAACAACAACAACCTGCTGTCGCTCCTCCTCTCCTCGCAACCAGCTCTCATCCTTCCCTCCTCCATCCTCCATCCTCTCTCTCTCTGTCTCTCATTCGATCCCATCCCTCGCTCCCTGCACCACAGAAAGCGTAGGCTGAGAGAAGGTAAGGGGGATGCACGCGTGTATGTTGTCCTTGCAGAGCATGAGTGTGTGTCTGAGTAAATCAGCAACTTCTTTCTTTGACTTACTTGTTGTTTCTGACTCCTGAGGGTGGAAGCAAGACACGTTGAGAGCGAACGGCTGTTTTTAACTTCAAATGTTGTGCTCATGTCTTTTGATCCCCCAAACAGCAGAGAAGAACACTGATTTTAGACAACGGGCTATCAGATTAAAAGTTTGCAAAAGACCAAAACACAGGAGAAGGAGAGATGCGAGCACAAAAGGGACAGTGGACAGTAAGGACAAGAGGAAAGGGGTTCATTTGTTCCAGTGGACACGCAGGGGGAGGTCGAAAATCAGCCGTGAAATCCCATCAAGTTCCACGATCAATGCTAGTCGCCCCGCTGTCATCTTGTCAACCCTTCTTATTAATCAAAAGGCCGGTTCGTTTGCCCGCTGTAGTTTTGGTGGGGACAACGGATCCTGCAGGGACCACCCCATGCCATTTAATCTGTCCCTGCTCACAGATAACACAAGGCAGATGGTCCTGCCGGAGCCCAGGGAGACAGAAGACTGCTGAGACAATGTGCAGACAGACAGCAACACACCGACTGAGCAACTTCCAAACAAAAAGAAGGAGACAGGAAAAGGTCTTGAGTTAATCAAAAGCCCAAACAAGAGTCCAGAATGAAAAGCAGTCATTTGAGAGTCTGGGATAAACAAAATGGAAAGAAGAAACTCGGAGCATGAGCAGAGAGCCGGACCATCAAAGCTCTGTCAGGAGGAGCTCCTGTGTTTAAAGTGAAGTGTGTATTTATTTATAGAGGGCTGTAGTTAACTTAACCAAGCTCCCTCTTTTAAAGCCAAAAAAAAAGAAAAAAGACCCAGCTTCTTTTTTCTTTTCTTTTTTTTTGGGGCCTTATGAAAATTCAATTGGCCATAATTTGCTGAGGAGTCTATGCATATTTTATCAGCGGGGCTCGTTTTGAAGAAACGGGCCCTGCAAAGCTTTTCATTGTGTGTGTGTGTGTTCATCTTCATCAAGTAAGTGACCGAGGGGGAGTGTGTGAGGTCGTGAAGCCAGTCAGCTTCACATGTCACATCGCAGGCCGCTCGTCGCTTTGCAAACATCTTTTTTGACTCTTCTTCATTCCATCCATCTCTCTCCCGGCGTCACTTTCTCCCCCCCACTTTGCCTCCCTCGCTCTCTCCGTCTTCTTCCATGTAATTACTCCAACATCCTCCTCTTCTTGCTCTCCATTTCCACATCCCTCCCCTCCCTCAGCCTCCCCATCCTCTCTCCTCCCCTCCCGTTTCAGTCTGTGTTTTCTTTCCTCTCCCCTCTGCGTGTCTCTCGGTTGAAGCTTTGTGGGTCGTTCGCTCCCTCCTTTTCTGCGTGAGGATAACGAGCAGGCGCGACTTTGAAGCCTCGAGTCGGTTTGTGAGTTTGGATGTCGGAGTGTCCCGGGGCCCAAAAGTGTCTGATGTACCTCCTGTAGCTTGCCTCCGTGATTTCTGGCATAAAACACCTTGTTAGGTGAGGGTAGGGTGTGCAAGGAGCGAAGGCGGCGTGACTTTGAACGAATGCATTTTTCTCTGGAGAGAAAGAAAAACACTACGGGACCTGCAATTACCGGTACTATCACTGAACCAGACACGAAACAGTTCACCCACATACAGATAACAAGACCGCAGAGCACTAACAGAGTGCGAGAAAGACTAAACAAAGAGAGCAAAGTGTCTAATACGAGTTCCTTTTGTTGGCTGATGCATGAATCTATGCTGATCAGGTGCATCAAACCACAGGTGTTAGTTGCATCCTCATCTCTTCAGCTGATAAAATACCTGCCCAAAGGGATAGACATTTGAAGATTAGACCCGTTTGAACCCCTCCAGCTAAAAATAGACATGTAGATACGAAGGCATCAACACTTCACACTTTGAAAAGTGGTGCAATGTTTTTATTTTACAGTGTCAAGCTGTGCTACTCACACATCCCAGAGTAATAAAGCAGAGATTTCTTATCCCCGACATGAATAATTCTGTCTGAATAGGAGAGTATGCTTCTTCGTATCAGTGGTACATCAAGTCAGTGCAGATCTTTAGCGTCTGCGTGGATAGTCCAGTAAAAGTCGAACTAATAAGTGTTTGTTGCAGGCGAGGCCCTGACTGATGCTCTTGACCTGTTGTGCGTTTTCAGAGTCTGGGAGGAACCCACAAGCTCAAAGGACGGCAAGTGGACGAGCAAGGGGAGCCAGCATCGGCGATGGCACCCGCATCACTGTCCTGGTGTTACGGCGCAGCCTTGGCACTGATCTGTGGCTCTCCCCTGGTCCACTCGGCTTTGGCGCCTGAGAACGAGGTGCCGCTTCGCCCGACTACATGGTTACCAGAAGGCAAGATCACCTCTGTAACTCTCCCCAAGGGACGAACTCGCAGGTACACGAAGCGCTAAAGCGTTTCCATTGAACGAGACATAAAGAGCTAAAGTAAAGAAGCAGATTGGCTGGAATGGGAATAAAAAATGAGATCAGTGGAAAACAATCAAGTCTTTTTTTAAATACTTTTACCTAGTACTGTAGATTGTTTTCTTTCTTCAGTCAGATCAGATCAGGACGTTAAGGAACAACAGCTGCGAGCTTCATTAATAAGATTGAAGAACATTAGCAGAATGGCAAAATGTCCAATTCTATCATCTACCGAGCTGAGTGGTGAACATTTAATCTTAAGACTTGTCTTTTTTCTCCAGTTCAAATTTTTTAATGAGATTAAATTAGATCTATCAGATCAGACTTGAATTTAAGGGATCTTAAAGAGTCCAAGGACTGAACACATCAGCGTCCCAGGACATAGACCGGTCCTGAGAAAAGAAACAGCAATGAAGGCTGGTGCTCTCACTTACAGACCGCCTGCCTCTGGATTTAGTTCAGGCCAACATAAAAGTCCATCTGGAAACTTTTTCATTTCTCTTTGAGGTTATGTAAATAGTTTGCTGAAGTGTACGCCTGAAAATGTTTGATGGAAGAAACATGTCATGCAGTTTTTGAGCCTGTCTTCATTTAAAATCATCAACTGTCAGGTTTGTCTTCAGATTATAGAAGCAGGACGTCCTCCGGGACGCGTCTCATTTACACAAAGTCACTTACACCTCAACTAGACGCTAATTATGAGTGAGGAACATGGCTCCTCGTTTCTTGAAATGCAATTCACTGTACTACCAGAATGCATGAGTTGCTTTATGGGAAATAACTTGGAATCCATAACAGCAACGACTCCTACAGTAGGCTACCATAATGGAGCAAAATTAGAGAGCTGTAAGGGCTGTTCCAACAGTTTAATATTTACAAGAATCATTACAGGTACTCTCCGAGTTACGAACGAGTTCCGTTCCTACGCCCGTTCGTGAGTCAAAAATCGCCGTAAGTCAGAAGTATACATTGGCCGCCACTTATACACATACATGTACGGTACTGTACAGTTACCAAGCACTTTGCCTATCCTAAGACAGTACCCTACATATTTATCAAAAAACACATACAGTACATTTGAAGCCATAATGAAGGGAAAAAATTGTTAAATTCTTACTGGTAGCTGGTGAATTCTTCCTCCGTCTGTTAGCATGTTAGCTCGTTGCATGTCCAAGCTCTGCAGCTTCCTGCAGCTTTGCGCGGTCCAAACTGTTTACAGGAAGGACTGTTAGCATGTTAGCTCCATACATTTGGAGCCATCATGAAGGGAAAAAAGAGTTAATAACTTACTGGGAGCTGGTGAAGCCGTTTCTCCGCCTGTTAGCTTGTTAGCTCGGTGTCCCAGCAACATCTGAGGCTGCCAGGCGGAGCATCGAGGCGAGCTGCCGGCCGCAGCAGGCATCTCCGCCGCCCGTCGGCTACGTGTCCCCGGTGGGGCCGGCTGATGGCAGGGACAGAAGCAGCGGGATGGTCACCGGATCCCGCAGTGAGCTGGTGGCGTCGGCCGGCGTGGTGGGATGCGGCGGAGCGATCGGCGGCTGCTGCTCCGGGCCTGAGACGTCCACAGAGATCACCGAGCGTTTCCAGCTCATGTATCCGAGCGCAGCAACCTCTGATCGGACACACGGTCCATCCAAAGCCGGCTGTTGAAGCCGGAGCTAACCGAAGCTAACCGAAAACTGCCAGGAAACTGCGTAAATTGGCTTCAAAATAATAATAATGATAATACTTTATTTATAAAGCTATTTAAAACAACCACAGCTGCAACAAAGTGTTGTACATAAAATCAAGAACATTTAAACACACAAAATACGATTTTTTAAAATGAGATGCGTGACGTAACCCCGAAATGTTGTAAGTCGAGGACTACCTGTATTATATGAATATATTGTAATATTTACTTAAATGGCAAGCTTGGAAACAAATGTGTGACCAGGAGCCACCCTGTGATTTATTTACCTACAGAATCAGCCGAAGTGGCTGAAACTAGCTGTTAGCTTACCGCCAGTTTCATGTTTTTGAACGCCAAGCTGCGTCTTCAGCGCACGGCTGGAACCTTTAGCTGTTTTATACGTTCTCGCTTTCCTTTTGCACCCAGCAGCCGATGCACTCGTCCTCTCCGAGGTTTGTTTACCGACTCGAGCGTCCTTTCAGCGGATTCAGCAGCATGCTCTGCTTACGTCAAGTGCAGACCCGCATTTCAGAATCAACACGTCAGGAAACCGCAGGAGTAAACCCGTCACCGTTTGATACAGTGCAGGACGATCGTACCTTTAAAACTCAACCGTTGAAATGTAAAAATTATAAAAGAAGAGCTAAGAGGCAGCAGAACGTGGGATGTGTTGGGCTCTAATGTTCTCATCCACTGTTTCAGAGTCACAACTACAAACACCTGAACCCTTGTTTTACTTTAGCCGTGGTTCCAGAACCTCTAAGAGACGCAGGTTTACCGTATTTTCCGGCCAAAAAAGTCGCTCCGCCCCAAAAGACGCATTGTCCAATTATGTCCAATAACTTGGAAATGTTCATAAACGTGTCGCACCTCCGTGTACGTCGCATCTATTATGCGTCACCGCTGACGCGTCGCGTATGTTACGCGTCAACGCTGAAACCCCGAAACCCGGTGTTTTGCCCTGCTGCATATGGCGGCCACAGGAGTGTGCACAGAAGGACTTTTAACAAGATTAACACGGTAAAATCAATTATTTGTTTGCTGAAAAGTTATAGCAAAGCTGTGTCTTAGCTTAACCGTTCCTTAATAAACGCACGTAATTGTCAAATCAGCTGATTTAAAAAGTAGTTTCGCTACGAGCATGCGTACGGGTGGGACCGCAGCATTTCTTTAACATTTAGCACGATAAACGCTTAAAAATTATATTTGTTAGCTGACATTATAGCAAAAGTGTTTCTGAGCTTAACCGTTCCTTAATCAATTCACGTAATGGTCAAATCGGCTGGATTTAAATTGTTTCGCTCTGACGTCTTCCAAACGATTGCGCGCGCTGCGAAAATAAATTATAAATAAATCGAATTTTAGCTCAAATGTCTCAGACAGCTAACAGTTTGTAAATGTCCACCCAGTGATTACTTTCTGTAAGTTTCAACAAAATCTGTCCTTTGGTTTCGTAGTTCATACCTCCAGAGCAGGAGGCCGGGCTGCGACAGAGTCAGTCCGACCAGAGGAGGCTGCCGTCGGACACATGAGGTGGGAACGGTCAGTGTACCCTAGCGGCCAAGAGTGGTAATGCACCATTTTTTTTGCCAAAATGAAAAACGGTCATTTCTGAGCCAAAAATTGGTCAAAAAATATTGGGGGAAAAAAAGCCATAAACATGTCACACCTATCTATAAGTCGCAGGGCATGCAAATTAGGCAAAAAGGTGCGACTTATAGACCGGAAAATACGATACTGTATTTGACTGAACACCTCTTTAAACTGACCAGACTATCCCTTTAAGGTGCAGAAGGATCTGATAATATCTGAAAGCAGGACGTCATTAAGGGCTGAGTCTCCCTTAAGGTTCAGTTCTAGAACCGCCACTGTATCAAATTAAAACTAAACCTTAGAAAAGTAACATTCTCTGTATGGAGCCCTGTAAATGTATCTGTATCACTTCATTTTTGCATCTCATCAACTTTAAAGCCTGCACGTATAAAGAATGTGATTTACTTGAAAGAAGAGACTCTGTGATGATGAGGTGTAGAATAACACGCTTGAGTTAAGTCGTTCAACCTAAACCTAAACTGGCCCTAAAGGCCATTATCCAAACTGAACCACAGGAGGAATGTCCAGCTCTCGTGGCATCCTTCACCCTGTGCTTCTGCACAAAAAGCTGCACTTCTCGCATGCACAACCCCCCTCCATGTTTCACCTTGATGACCTTGAAGCTGAGGTGGCGTTTGTACAGCATGATGATCTTGTACTCGTCTGTGCCGTCGTCGATCATGTGTCTGAGGGTGAGCAGCGTGTCGCGGCTGGACAGCACGGCCTTACGCCAGGCGGGGTCACTTTCATGGCAGATCACCAGGCTGCTGCGGTAGTTTGTGATGGCTTCATACAGGATGCAGGCCTCTTCTGTCTCCTCTAGACACGTGAAGTGATCCTGCAGGGCAGAGAGCATCATGAAGCTCTTCAGACATCTGGACCCCAGCCAAATTACTGCTGTCAGGTTTACCTGATGCAGCTTGAGGCTCATTCTGACCGCAGGAGCCACCACTTTCTGCAGAAGGTCCAGATCAGCGAACACCCATTCATCTTTTGTGGCAATGCGGAAGTCGCCTTTAAACAGGGTGTTGAACCCATACAGAAAGGATTCCAGGCTTCATGGTGCAGGATAGGGTTTGTATGACAAAGAGAAATAAGACAGGAAATACAACATTTGTGAAGCACGTTTTAAAATTAAACTACATGAAAAAAAACTGTAAGCATTTTCACTGCAGGGAGAAAAATCTGTTTAAAAATTGATGTTTTAGGGCTTGATGTTGGCGGCCTCTTCTGGTAGGATCTTGCAACTGCAGTTAAAAGTAAAACTACAAACCAAGTTTCGCTTGTCAACACTTGTTACTTTCATATTATTGTACATAATTTAGGAGCAATATTTTCTATATTAGAAGTAAATTTAAAGCAAGATAAAAACGATAATATTAAAATAAAATTGGACTTGATCAACTTACAAACTGATTGAACACGTTTGTGAGCTTTTGTCTATTTTTATGATTCATTTACATAATTTACACCAAAATCTGAAGGTTTACTTTCTCAAATATAAAGTATATAAAGTTTTTCTCAAGATAGAATTTGCTTTAGCTGATTTTGACACTCTCCGTTTGCTGCAGACAAGTGTGAAATACAGAAAAGTGAGATGTTCTGGTTCAAACTTCATTATTTTCTGTTCATTTCAGTCTAATAATTGATGGAAGAAGCTGAAGCTGAATTGTTAATGTTAAAACAATGCAATGAATAATTAAGTTAACAAAATGGTAGATAGAAGACAAAATTTGCAAAAACTAGCTGAATACTAAAATCATCAAATTAACAGCAAAACAACAAAAATAAAATAAAATTACAAAACTAACAAGTACAAATTTATCAAAACAGTAAAAAAAAGACTAAAAGAAGCAAAACAGAAACTATGATTAGCAGATAAATAGTTACTGGTTCAAATTAGCAAAACAGTAGCTAAAAAGTCAAATTAATTAAACAGTAGATTAATGTGAAAACCAACAAAACAGCAGCAAATAGCTAAAATTAGCAAAAAGGTACCAAAAAGCTAAAACTACCAAAACAGTAGCTGAAGGCAAATATAATTAGAACATTAGATATAAAGCTAAAACCTACACAAGTGTTGCCAACATCTTAAAATGATCGAAACAGCACCAAATTAAAGAAATACAATTAACATAACAGCAGCTTAAGAGCTTAAACCAACAAAATAGTTGTTAAAAGTTCAAAAGGAAGCACGTCCTCACAAAGATTTTAAGGATTTAAACAGATCACAATGCATTTTTTAAGAAAAAATGTAAAGGTAAGCTACTCAAAAGTAAAAATGTTATAAATACCAACAATTATAAGTTTAATGTCCTGAACAAGCAGAATGTTTTGATGCCTGAATGTATGCTGAAGAACTTCGAGAACAAACAAACAAACAAAAACGTACAGAAAAGATTTTAAAACAGAAAAACACTGGACGTATCTTATTTCACTTCAGAGCCAAACACATCTGCACACATCTGCACTGCTGTCTTCACCTGTTGGACATGTTGTGAGACGCCGTGCCGAGGGACCTCCTCCCCAGGACAGAGAGAGCGTAGGACAGGGTCACCAGAGGGGAGTCTTCATCGCTGTCCACAGGCTGGATGTCACAAAAACAAACCGAAACATGAAGACGCACAGATGTGGCCCAAAATATGCGTTCTCCAGCGACTGATTTACAGAGACAACATCTGTTTCCATCATTCATCTTTTGTTTTTCTTATCTTGTGCTGAATAGCAGAGCCGGAGCATTATAACGTTTATGAAGCATCGTGATCCCTTTTTCTTACGTACATTTTTCAGCATCTTTCTCGTTCCGCAGTTTTTGTTCTATCTCAACAAATTATATATCAAAACGGTCCGATCGAAGGGTGCTGTGACTTGGTATTGGTGCAATTTTAGCTTTTAGAAATTTTAGCCTTTTCTGCCACTTTTTTCTCACAGAAAATGAATTGAGCTCATTTTACATCCTTCACATCTTCAGATCTGTTCACAACCTTTTACTGCTCCTTTCACATTTTGTTCTTTTTCAGCTTCTTTCAGCTTCCTTGTGCAAATTTAAACTTTTTCAGCTAATTTCAGCTGTTTATGCTCTTTTCAGATTCTTTCTGCTAACTACAGTACAACAGTTTTGTGATTCTTCTAATTTTTTTTCTGCTAATTTCAGCTTGTTATACTCCTTTCAACTTATTTATCCAAGCTTCAGCTTTTCCTGCTGTTGCAGCTAATATTTAGCAAAGTTTATACTAATTTTAGCTTTTTCGGCTAATTCCGCATTATTTGCACCCATTTCAACATTTTCCCACCTCATTCAGCAAAAATGTGCTCTCTCCACTTCCTTCTGGTAATTTTTAGCTTCTTTCTGCTTTATTACTTTCAGCTGTGGTTTATTTTGTTTGTTGCTAATTTCAGCTTTTTTTCAGATAGTATCCACTTCTTTGTGCTTATTTCTGAATCTTTAAGCAAAATTGAGCAAATATGCATTCTTTCAGCTTTCCTCAGGTAATTTAAGCTTGCTCTACCTTTACCTTTTTAGCAATTTTTTAGCTAATTTCGTTGTTTTGTACTAATGTCTTCTACTTTCAGCATAATTAACTTATTTCTGCTAATGTCAGCTTGTTTATGCTCCTTTCAGCTTATTTGTACTAGTTTCAGTTATTTCAGTTACGGTACTATTTAGCTGTTTTATGCTAATTGTAGCTTTTTTAGCTACCGTATTTTTTGGCATGTAAGTCGCCGTTTTTTTGCCTAATTTGCATGTCCTGTGACTTATATGGCGAAGCGACATATTTATGGATTTTTCACCATATTTTTAGACGAATGTTTGGCTGAGATATGACCGTTTCCATTCATTCTGACAAAAAAAATGGAGCAGTACCACTTTCAGCCGCTAGGGGCACTAAAGGGCCCTCTAGGCTTTTGACGACTACCGGTGTACCTGTGTATGGATATTTTAGAGCCAAAAAAGTCCTGCTGGATGGACAGCGTGTGCACGCACATCATGCTGCAGTTTAAAGATACATTTAAAGTGTTTAACTCCATTCCTGCATCATCCTGGGAGGTTTGACCAAACAGCTGCAGCCTCTGGACATTTCTGTGAACCGGAGCTTCAATGCAGCTCTGCACCGCCTTTGGGAGGAGTGGATGGTAGACGGAGAGCAACAGCTTCACAGGACGGATGTCCCACACGATGTTCCAGCAGGTCCTCGGATGGATGGATGAAGCGTGGACCTCAGTCACTAAAGAATCCATCCAGTCGGGTTCAGGAAGACAGGTTGTTTTCTGGACGTGGAGGAGGAAGAGGAGGCAGCTGCATCAACTACCTGTTACCTCAGGAGTTGGCAGAACTCTTCACAGTGACACAGACGATGAAGAATTCAACGGGTTTGAATAAAAATAAATAAATATGTGTTTCTGTCATCATTATGGGCGGGTGAGCGTGTAGTAATTTTAAAGCTGCTTTATTTCGTCGGCTTCATTTTGCCATGTTTTAACCGTCAAAGTGCATTTATTAAG
>JARVJN010000001.1:51056436-51067770 GCA_031763805.1 Argolebias nigripinnis
ATTGAGAAAGCCTCTCGGATGAGAAGCGAAACGTCTTCTGTTACAAATAAAGTCCAGTTGTTTCTGTATTGAACGCCATTTTTGATTTTATCATGTCCTGGATGACTGAGAATCTTCACCAGCATATTCTTAACAAATGCCTAAAAGGAAGAAACTTTTCTACAAGATTGCCTTTAAATAATACTAAATAGACAAAAGCAGGACTGTAACACAACAGGGTACAAGATGGTAATATCTCCAGTTGTTAAATAGACTTACTTGTGGCATTTTTCCCTTCTCGACTGACCCATTTTTTCAGAAGCATGAAGCTTTGTGCTGTCAGAGAGTTGGGGTTCTCAAGCCTGATGTGGTTGATCTCATCCACTGTGAAGTTCATCTCCCGAGCCAGCTCTGTAAAGTGACACAAAATGCCACGCAGATGACTTTGAAAATGTGCTTATGAACAACTGTATTATAATGTTTGCATCAGAGCCCTTATGTGATAAATTGAGCTCTGAGACCCTACTATTTCATTGCATTGCTGATTTTGTGTTGATTTGCATATGACAAATAAACCAACCTGAAACCTACTAACATAGCATGAATACACTTAAACTTCTATAAGGCCAGCAACAAAATGTACTACAGTATTTTTGTTATTTGCTGTTCATCTAAACTGAAGATGGCAATAAACAACACAACTTGAAAATACATTTACAAAACTGAGTTTTTTCTTTTAGGAAAAGGAGCAATGCTTTTTGATTGTCACCTGTCCAACTGAGTCCTAAATGATCTGCAACAATTGCCATGCGCAAGTCTGTTCGTTCACAAGGACTTTGTGGACCTGATGATAATAGAGGACAGTGAAATATTAATAAAATGAACATACGTCATCCCCTTTATGTGAATGTAAGAGAAAATTAAATGATCTATTTTCATTTTCTGGCCACTTGTTCATCTCCAAATACTCATAGCCACTGGTTCAAAACGTATGAAATCAATTTAATCAGTTTAGCTACATCTTATCATTTATGATATGCAATGGATTATCCAGTAGTGAATTATGAAAATGAAAACTATTTTGTCAGCATTACCAGCAAAATGTAAAATTATAAATAACTGAGTATATTGGATTACTCCAAGTTAGCAAGAAAATGATGTTTCATACTACAAACATAATGGTCAACTTAAATGTGTCTAAAAGTAAGTGGTGCTCTGTGACTGTTGGTGGTATGTATCTTTTAAGCAGGCAGTAACTGTCATGACAAATACACAAAACCAAGCAGTGTGATCCTCAATGACAGACTTACAGTTTTGCAAATCTACAATCTAAAATGTGACCATGCAAACACGCTACTTTGTGTCGTTCGTAAACACTGGTTAATGTTCAAGATAATTACATGAAAAACTCTATGACAACAAACTATTGCATTAGGTCAGTAACCATCCTGCACAAACAAATAGACAAATAGACCAGGAAATTGTCAAACACAGGACTGGTTGTGGAGTGTCCAGTCATCTCTACTGACATGCTTGCTTTCTTATGTTTAACAGGGTTGAACGAAGGAAAGGGAGGAAAAACAATCTTGCAACACTGACAGCATGGTACGCAGTACATCAATGACAAACAAACAAACAAAATAAATTTAAATGACAGCTACTGTTTCGAGGAGAGTATGTAAACACGCCACAGACATTCCATCAATCCATTAAATGATCACAACAATGTCATGCAACTAAAAGTGAAATATTCAAATATATAGATGTATTTTAAACATAGTGTGAAAGTTTTACAAACTAGGCTTGATCTCCGCGATGGGAGGTGTTCGAGACCCTGTGAGTCCCTGACTGCCCTCCTTCCCACCAGTCCGCCTACTCCTCCTGCTCCTCTCACTGCCGGAAGCCCTGTCCGTCGTCGCCACCTTTGCCCTTACGGATGCGGCCCCGGCCTCAGCCCTCGAACCTCTACCAGACCTGGATGAGCGGGAGGGCTGGGAGGGCTGGGAAGGCTGGGAGGCGTCCGACAGAGAGGTGCTTCGGGAGGTGCTGTCTTCCTCCGACTGCTCTGTATGCGTCTTTTTGTCCTCGTCTGACAGGCGGTCCACCAACTTTATCGTCTCCCCGCTAATGTCCTTAAAGTATTCGATGGTGCGCTTACAAAGCTCACTAGGGTTTTCCTGTCTGCTCTGTCTAGATGCTCCCTCACTTGTGACACTGCTTAACTGATGTCTGTCTTTGAGTGGTAATCTAGTGGGCAGCTTTATGGCTGTTCTTTCTGTGTTCATTGTTTCCATAGGTTGTGAGGTAATCCGAACTGAAACAGGTAAGCTAGCTGTTGCAGCAGGACTACTCTTTTTGACATCTTTGATGGGTATCCTTGATCTAGGCTCTACTTTGGCTATGACTGGCACTCCTTTTTTCCTAACCTCAACTGTGACTCCTTGTTTAGGCTTCTGCTTACCGATGGCTGTTCCCTGTGTATGAAATGACCATCCTGATGCTTTAACTGGAAGCCTTGACTTGGGCTGTTTCACCTCATTTTCTTTAATGGTTCCATTTTTCTGCTCCTGTGCCTGATTGCTGTTGGTTACTTTCACTCTCTCATCCTTATCCCTACAGCACAATGTTTCTATTCTGCTAGCTTTTTGAAGGGTAGGCTCAGAGGATGACTGCAAATTAAATACCACACTACCACACTGAATATAGTTGGCCTGAACACTGGAGGACTCAAGGTTATTGTTGTTGTTGGAATTTTCAGAAGGGTAGTCTTTCTTCTCTTGCCTGGACTCAGTTAGGCTGCTACACTGTTTCTCTGTACATGGACTCTCTATACTAATGTACTCTGGTACCATCTGACCATCTGATATTTCAGCTTTACAATCGGTGACATCCCCTGAGTCTTTTTTCACAGTGATAGAGGCAGCTATGCCCATCTTAATAGGAGTTCGTAATTTGGAATCAACCTTAGAGGCTGTGATTGTGCAGGATGAGGCAGTCTCAGCTATGGCTTCACAGGAAGGGATATCAGTACCAGCATAGCCTATGTCACTGCCAGGCTGTGCAGGGCTGCATTTTGCTGTAGTTGACGCTGGTGTTGTTGATATAGTGTTGTAGTCTAAGGTAGTATCACTAGTAGCTAGAACCTTCACTTTATCCTCTACTGAGGACCTCTCTCCTGTTTTTGACTGAGAGGAAAGTACACCTAGGATCTTGCCCCCTCTCCCCTTTTCCCCTGTTTTAGGGTCAGAGGAATGCTCACCAATCTGGAAAAACTGAAGTCTCTCTTCAACAAAGTCCCGCTTGCTCATGTCAATAGCACCACTGCGGGTCATCTCAAACATCTTCCCTTCGTGGAAAGGGAAGGGGTTAGGTTCACTAGTTGGTGTGCTCTCATCAGTTGGTGTTCGGGCAGGGGTTGTGTCTGGCGTTGTAGCCTGTGATTTATCATCCACTGATAAACTGAAGGGCTTGGTGTCCTCTTCTTTTGTTTTAGACTCGTAAACCCCTTCATTATCAACACCTTTTGTGGACCAAGGGTCAAAGTCCAGACCTTTGGTGGCAACAGTTTTAAAAGTTGTATTTAGCTCCTCCTGAAGTTGGTACCCAAAATAATTTTCTGCAAAACTCTGCCTATCAGGGTGTCTTCCTTCAAGGGTATAGTCTTTGTCATCCCCACTATCTTTTGCTTCAGTTGTGCTGCTTTCAGTCTTTCCATTATCTCCTCCTTCTTCATATTTCTCTTCTTCAATCACTTCAAGTTTAGATTGACCAAACGAGCGGTCAGCCGTTTTCCCATCAGTAGATAGACTAGATGTTTTAGGATCCTCACTCAGTCCATCATCTTCATCCTGAAGGTCATATCCATCTAAAGAGTCAATTTCAGTTGCATCTGTGTCATGGGAGAACTCAGCTGTGGTTGCTATGGAGCAGTCAGTAACCGACTGGTCATTGCCATTTTGTTCAAAATCAGCATCCTCCTCCTTTACTATGCCATTAACTCCAGATTCCTTATCATTTCCATTTTTCTCTGACCGTTTGGGTTTCTGACGTTTCTCTCCTTCTTCTTTCATTTTGAACGTATACTTTTTGACAGGGATGGGATGGAAGACAGACTCATCATCACTAGAGTCACTATTGTCAGCTCCAGGGGGTATAGGGGATGGAGGCTGAACTCTAATTATTGGCTCAGCTAAAAGGTGCTTGTCATGCTCTTCTTGCAGGTTTACCTCCATCATTTCAGTTTCTGTATGAGACGAAGCACGTGAGGTCATTTTCTCAGTATTGTACTGTTCTGCTTCTAAGGGAGGAGGGGGTGGAAACTCTATATAGGCAACTCTTTTGTCCTTTGACTTCCCTCTTTCTTCATCCTGCTTTGTACTGTGGTTCTCTGAAGATGTTGGCTTGGACTTTTCCTTTAAGGGCTCTTTATAGATAAAAGTCTTCCCATCTTCCTCCTCAGATTCCTCTGGGATAGTGCTTGGCATGCCTGCCATAAACCCTATCACAGAGTCGGGGGTTCTGGATGCTAGGCTTACTTCCTCTGAGCTGGGGGTCTCAGGTGTGACGGGGCTTTTCCCAGAACTATCCATGAAAGTAACTTGCTCTAGAGTGTCATCTTCTGGACTTCCTTGAGGAGATGAAGTCTGCTTTTGCTTGACAGTGTAAAATGTGCCTCTAGTTTCATGCACTGTTTTACTTTCATGACTCACTATCTTTTTGTATGTTCCCAGCTGCCCTGAGGTTGTTTCTTTCTCATACTGCTTTCCTACTTGGATACTGACATACACAGGTAAGGGTTTAATATCTTTGAAGCCCTCAGTGACAACTACAGGAGTTACTTGGTCCAAATACTCTACTCGGTCACTATCAACACCATTACACATTACATTTGACTGGTTACTCTCTGATAATATTGTGGATTTTTCTACTGATGATCCATGAGTAGACGTACTGGATTCAGAGCTACTGTGTAACCAATTTTTGACTAAAGTAGGTGTTGGAGACCTTGAATTTTCATGTGGTCCATCTAATTTTAAAGAGGCAGTTTTGTGATTTTCAGAAACATTAGATGATTTTCTTACAGGAATTTGCGATTCCGAGTTTTTTTTTTTTACATTGTTGCTATTTGGACTTTCTCTAACAACAAATTCTGAATAGATTATTTTCTTAGTAGTTTCTTGTCTTTGCTCACTACTGCTGCTGCAGTCTTTTGTAGCATCATGGGTTGAAGATTTAGACAGTTTGGGAGATTGGGAATTAGAAGGTCTAAACCCTTGGCTCTCCCAAGTTCTGAGCATTTTGTTGTCTTCTTGATCTTTTTCACTGATCTCATGCTTTGGTGAGAACTTATTTGATTCTGTCTCCAGACATTTCCTTTGGTATCCTGGACTATTTGGTGTTTTTGGCATACTAGAACCTGCAAACATCTGATACACAGGCAGCTTCGTTTCCTGAAGTTTCCCGATTGGAGGGTTTGAATTTTGGCCAACTTGAGAATTATTTTCTTGCTTTTGAGCCTCTTGCTCAAACTTTAGCCTCACTGCACTAACTTTTGAGGAAGAGATTTGAAAAGGTTTAGGATTATCACCTCCACTTCCATATGTTTTACCATCTCCTTGCTTTCTAGAATCTGCATCACTGAACTGCAGCAACACTCTTCTTTCTGGACTGCTGGGTAAACTTGCACATTTTCTGTCACTTGAGCCAAACCTGTCTCTTAGCCGCTCTCTGCTCCAGTCCTCCCCACTACCAGCACTTCTATAAGGTGACCTCTCTGGGCTACTCTGGGTTGAACTTGGCCCTGATCGTGATTCTCTGAAATCTGATCTGCGAGATTTCTTCTCTGGAGACGAGAGCTCATCATTGAGTTGTTCTGTTCTATCTCGAAAAAATTGAGATACCTCACAAAGTTTTTCTTCTGCCTCTTTAACAGTCCTATCTACTCTGTCCTCATACATAATTTCTTCTTTATCCTTGACTTGTGTATCATCTGACACACGCATCCAAACAGATTGCTTTGGGCTGCCAGGCTCAGAAGAATACTGCAAAAGTGTCAGTTTGTCAAAGTTATTATCAACATTGGCCATTCGTCCAGATTTGTCAAAAACATTCCTTGAAGACCGAAATACATACTCTGTTCTTGGGCCAAGTGACCTCCCCCTACTGTGACTGCCTCTGTCTGGTGAATGAACTCGAGACCTATCTTTCAAATATTCTTCTGTGTCTGAATGAGACTGGTCAAGTTTTTCAGAAAGTAGCATTTTTTCAGCAAAATTGTATGATTCTCCCCTAAGCTCAGATGATTCATCTTCATGATACTCTACAGATTGCTGGCTAAGTAGCTTTAATCTTTTGTATGAGTCATCTGCCACAAGCTGAGCTGAACTAGGGCGACTGTCTTCTTCCTTTGACTTTGGTCTGTTCATTCTGCGAGAGTCAAGATACACAGGCAGTGACTGTTCAGGCTCCTCATCTGCTTGTCGACTCCCTGGACAGTAATACATTTCCTTCTCTGCATGGTTTTTTGTCTCTCTGATAATTACTTCTGTTGGTTCTGTTTTATTGCCTTTTTCAATGTGAACCTCAATTATTCTTTCAACTTTAGGTTTAGAGTTGATATCCTCAAGGACTCTTAGTGATGCATCTTCAGTGGTAGACTTGTGTTCAAACAGTCCAGCCAGCTCTCTAGATGGGTCCTTCCCAGACTGAAAAGCTTTCATTATGTCACGTACAGACATTGTTTCCTCACATCTCTCTGATGTTGCCTCTTTGCCTGAGGGTTTGTGGTACACCATCCTGGTGGTGGTAGTTATGTGAGTTTCTTCCTTTACTCTCATCCCTTTACCCATTGGATCCTCATCAGGGCTAGCTTTCACTGAATAGCACTTATGTTGGTCTGGAGTTGATGGAGATGAACTCTGATGCCCTTTGAAATCTGAATCCATTATTCTGGCAGGATTTGCATCCTCCATTGAAGGATGATTGTCATCCTCTGGCTCATAGCTCCTGATGACATGCACCACTTCAGTCCTAGTCTCAGTGATTACTGGTGGAACTGGAATATCCTGAAAAAGAGCCTTGGGACCCATGCCTTCTGCACTTTGAGGGGCAGAAGGTGTCCTCTCACTTCTAGTCTCGAACCCACTGTCTGAGAGAGGACTTTTATCCTGTTCATGTGCGATATCATCCGGGTATTCTAGTACATTGTCTCCTCCAAAAAGTGCATCTGCTACTTTACTGATTTCTTTATCTGTAGGTGAAGACCGGATGTTTGTTGGAGGCATTTTGAGCTTATGCTCCTGAACTGCAATGGTTGGTTTTAGAACTCGTTTCTGCTTCTCCTTGACCTCTAGTTCTTTTTTGCCATCATCTATTTTATTTCTTGTATCATGTATTTTGGAAAAAGAACTACTCCCAACATCACTGGATAAGTAGTCGACCACCTTAGAAAGATTGAAATCTCTGTCAGGTATTGCTTTTGATCTGGCTTCAGAAACCACCGTTTCATATCTTGGTGGATAGCTCCAGTTGCTTGGTGGTTGCTCAACTGGTACTTTTGAAAAGTGTATGTCATCTAATGAACCTCTTGCTAAAGAAGTCCTACCATCCTTCCCAGTATCTTTAGTGAGGATTTCGCTTACTTTTACTAGGTCTTGTTTTACTTTCTCCACAATCCGAAACGGCTCTTCGTCTTCTATCTTAGCCTCCTTGGGAGAATCTGACAGAAATCCCCTGCTGGCTGTAGAATTTGGATCAGTCTGTAAAATGGCAGACATTCGTATCAAATCTTCTTTCATTTCAGCTACATCCTTCAAAATTTCTTGGCTGGATGAGAGTGGTGATGTAGTGATCATTTTAATGTTAGCAGGAAAAAGTGGGGCTTTGACAGGAGACAGAGTTCTTGCAAAGGAAGACTGAGCATTCACATCAGGGGGAATAGTTTTTCTTGGTGACAGAAGAGCAGCAGCAGATTTGGACACTTCAGGTAACTTTTTAAACTGGGGCTCTGGCAACACATTGATAACAGAGTAAACCGGAACGGTCATTGTACTTGAGGTTACAGCAGTGGTGACATTAGGAGAGGTTCGCAGGGAGGTGTAAAGAGAACCAGAAGCTGATGACCTAATAGACTGATAGGAGGAGGATGCAGAAGATGATAAGGACTTAAGGGTACCGTATCCAGCAGAGCAAGAATTTAATGTTTTTTCAACCTCATCAAAGGCTGCATTGACGCTTGTAGTAGCAGCATTGGTGGTTGCTTGTATTCTCTCTTGCAGACTGCTGGTGAGAGGAGACGTTGGGGAAGAAGAACAGTACTGTGAAGGTGACACATATCCATTAATTAGAGCTGCAGCACTTGGAGTATTGTTGGATTTTAGTGTGGATGAAAGAGAAGAAAACAAGTTTCTTGCAGGACTAGTCGCATTTGAGGCAAAAGAACGCACAGAGGAAAGACCAGGGACTGTTTTTATGGGTGAGGAGGAAGATGACGTGCCAGAAGAACTTCCTAATATAGCTTTATATGGGAGGGGAGAGCTGAACATAGTTAGGGAAGATTTGGGAGATGTTGGTGGGGTCAAGCCCATTGATGTTCTTTCAAGATGAGTGCTTCCTCCTCCAGATGCAGTAATAGAGGAAGTTCTGGCAGACAATGCCACCAATCCTTTCATTGACAAAGGATCTGAGACACTTTTACCTGGTGAGGCCAGGGGACTGTGGGTAACCTGGACAGGGTACTGCGGTTGACTGATTACACTTTTTATAGGAGAGGAAATGGTTCTGTAAGATCGGATGGGAGAGGCTGTGTCACTGGCTGACTTTACAGAGGAAACAGGTGATCCAGGAATGTTGGTCTTAATAGGCGAGGCAGAGTTGATGGACCAGACGGATTTTAATGGAGAGGCAGAAGGTGTGTTGGATGACGAACTGGAGAGGGAGCCAAACCCAGATTTGGTTTGGCCAGGGAGGGCGACAGGAACAGGTGACCACGCCTGATAAGATCTTGTTGAAAAGACAGGTTTGTGAGGGTAGCTAGAAGGCTGCGTTCTCGGCGGGCTTCGATCAGTTGTTTCTTCAATAACGATCAAAATAAAAATAATAAGTAAACATAAAATTAACATAAAATAATTGGAAATAAAACATAAAAACCAGAAAGAGAAATTTGAATCAGTAAAAAAGGTTATAATGCACAATAGAAAAAGTTCAAATTTAACACAAAAGAAGTTCAAGAAAGGTTCTATGCCAAGTAATGTGGACTCAAAGACAAAACAAAGTTGGTTCATAATGGAGCATGGATAACAACAGAAATGCATGACACATGGTACAGTTGACAATAATGACATGACAAAAAATAAAATAAAAATACAATCCCATTGACTTTGCTGTGCTCAATTTGTCTTGCTCATGGCCACAGTGCCTTTTACAATGAATGTCTGAATATAGTGTGTCATTTCATTTAGTGCACTTCTAATGCCAAAGGACCCCACAAGTGTATATTAGTCATTAAATGATTATCAACTTAATCGATTGGTTGTTACGAATTTATGTACCGGTAGTTGCACTTTACAAAAATGTAACAGGAATTCTGACACTCATCCTGTTTAGAATTTCCTAAAAGACATAATCTGAAGTCAGAATAAAAAAAATTAAACTATAAAAAGCAAAAAAGCATATTCTTGTTTTAAAATATAATCATGGTATGTAAAAATCTCTAAAGTAAAGTGCAACCTGTTCTATACAAATATACACAGCCGCACACAATCATAAAGCTAATAAAAAGTGAAATTATGACTAAAAATGTGAACAATTAAAGAGTATTTTTATTCCACATAAAGGAAAACACTTTCAAGTAATAAATGAACAGACATAATTTCCAAAGGTTTCCACAAATGTAAAATTAACAGTTGAAACGGAGACGTATTTTCAACATGGGGTAGGTAAGCAAAGCATTATACACACAAACCATGCAAATGACTGAGGTATGGTAGATGACATATGACCATGAGTCTGAGTGGTGAATGTTTTTGCACGCATGTGTATGTAACAAACAAAAAGACAACACTAAATAATAAAAAACGTTTCTAAAACTAGCTGAAGTTGCAGCAAAATCTACAACTAATTAAAAACTTATTGAAAGTAAAAATAGGAAACTCACTCGCTGCTGGATCAGTCAAATAGCTGTAGCGCTTACGCAAAGCTAAAGAGGCAAATGTATGACGTCGTTCTGGCTTTTCATTCTGGAACAAATAAAAACAGGAAGAAGAAAAACCTTCAACATAAAAAAATACGAGAAACCTAAAATTTAGCTCTAAAACTTAATCTTTTTAGTAATTTGTTTAGATTCAAAGCAGACCATTCTTGTTTTTAGTGACACTGAACATGCTGTCAGTATTAGCAGAAGGAGGTGCTGCAGATTTAGGTTAGTGTGTCCTATAATCTCTTTGCTTGCACAGTTTTATTATCTGATTGTGTTTTAATTACCGTAGTTCACTGACAAAAGTAATGTCATGGTTACCTTATTAAATCAAAGCAAAGAGTAAAAAGTGTGCCAAATTTACTATTTTTTGTTTTAAAACAATGAATGTCACCTGTTTATACAGTAGGTGTGAGTGTTGAACTGTCTCATTGAAATTATCATTATGGAAAACATGGCCACTATCTAAATTATGAGTGCCGTAACCAAAACCAGCCCCATTTACTCAACTCTCACAGCATGCGGTTGAGTGTCAGTAATTTCGTCACTCACAAGTTCAGAACACTGGGGAGGGGTTCAACAAAACACCGTGAACAAATAAAGACTACAGTATAGGTTCATCTTTACTTGACTGAAAACCCAGTACAGGTAGTCCTCGGGTTACGATGGTCTCGAGTTACAACGTTTCGTGGTTACGATGCATCTCCCATAAAAATAAAAATAAATTTTTTTTTTAAAGCCGAGTTATGCAGTTTTACGTCGTAAACGGAATGCGGAATATGGCGGATGGACCGGTTTTACGTCGTAAACGTAGCGGTGGAGGAATACTGCACTGTATTCTCTAAAAAAGCTAAGTCTGGTCCTCTGGACATTCAAAAAACAAAACTGTACTGTGAATGCGGTTTTACGTCGTAAACGAATAGAGAATACGGCCGATGGACGGAGGAAGTAGGCCATAACTCTTTTTTTCCCTTCATTATGGTGTAATAGTATATCTACGATCAGATTTACTGAGCTGTGTTGTACACTAAAGTGTAAGAATGAGCAGGTGTTACCTGTCAACCTTAGCATAAGTTATATCACGAGTTCTCTTCTTTTTCACGGATTTAAACAATAAATTTGTGACCAGATGATGAGAGATGTAAAAGGCATGAAACGTTAAT
>JARVJN010000001.1:52420410-52431992 GCA_031763805.1 Argolebias nigripinnis
TGTGATTGGAAGGTCGCCAGTTCAACTCCCCAAACCGACAACATCAAAATGTGGCTGGGAATGGTGAAGAACCCACACCTGCCTCCACTCTCTGGAACCCTCAAAAAGCCCCCACCCCGGGTACCCCAAACAGCAGCTCTCTGCCCCACACAGAGAGACGTTGTAGCTCGGTGGTCTGCGGTTGTGCCAAGTTCGAATATTTTATAGTTTTGATTCCACTCAAATAGCTCAGGTATCTCCTGTGTGTGAAATTCCAGACCATGAGCTTTGTATTGAGATATTTTATATAAGCCCAAGCTCTAATGATAATTACACTTCTGATGAAAAATAAATAAAAAGAAAGAAACAAAAGAAGTAAAATACAAAGAGAAGTTCAAGTCTTAATTCAGCGTTCATGAATAAATTCAGAAATATTGAGGCTAATTATTGTGAACAATTTAGTCCAGATGCAGAAAAAAGTTCAACCTTAATTTGAGTATGAGTCAGAATAAATTAGGGCAATTTTCCAGGCTCTACAAATAGTGTTGACCATTGTGTTTTAAGGTGTGGGAAATTGTCATTGTTAAAATGAGGGGCTGGTGTGAGTCAGAGGAATGAAAAAGATCTTATAAAATTGAAGAATTTATGTGTTCTGGACACACAAAAAAGTTTCAGTCATTGGGAAGTACAGGCAAGCCATTCGTCACCCCTGGGATTGATGCTGATGAAGTGTGGGCACCAGTGAGCAAAGAGAGGTCACAGACAGCTAGACACAGGCATGCTGACAGAGGTGAGGCATGAAGGGGCAGATGGTGAGGGTGACTCACTTTGGGATGTGCTAGTCACCACTCTAAACCTTGTTATAACAGGGAGAAAGTCCAAAATCAGAGTCATTGTTTTCAGCTTTTTTTTAAACTGATGGCCATTCTCTAAATTTAATTGTTGCCTAGTTTGAAGGTTTATTTTCACCTGTAATCTGGACATGACTTTTGTCTGTTTATATTCATATTCAGTGCATTTCTGGTGAAAAATAGAACTCAGTGAACATTGTTTTAAAAGTGTTATTTTTCACACTGACTATTTTTTTAATTATTATATATTTGTCAAAGGCAGGATATAATATGGTATAGTTTCTGTCTGTCTTTCCATCCATCCTTATGTATGTATGTTTGTAAATGTTCTCTTTGGCCCTAAACTTTTGATCCACTCAAGATGGTTAAACAAAACAGCATATACATTCCTTCAACCTTTATTTATACAAGTTAATCCCATTGAGCCTGGGGGACTCATTTACACGAGTCCACATACATGTGGCCTACTGTCCTATGTCCTACTGTTCACAGACGTATGCATCATCAATAGACAAAGTGTCACATACACCTTTTATCACACCTGCTTCATGGACAAGGTCACAAATTCAGACAGTAAGACAGAGTATGTGTGGACTATGATGTTTGCAGATGACATTGTGATCTACCTGTATAGTGAGAGCAGGGGACAGGTGGAAGAGAACTTACAGAGGTGGAGGTATGCAGTTAAAAGAAGAGGTATGAAAGTTAGCCATAATAAAATGGTGTACTTGTTTAAATGAGAAAGAGACAGGTGGTGCAATGAGGCTACAAGATCAAAGGTGCAGAACTTCAAATTCTTGAGGTCCACTGTCTATGATAATTGGAATAAGGTAAAGAGGAGAATGAGTCCAGACAGGATGGAGTGGATGGAGAAAAGTTTTAGAAGTGATTTGCGACAAAAGGGTGGCACTAATAGTTAAATGAAAAGTTTTCATGACAGCAGTGAGACCGGCTATGTTGTATGTTCTGGAGACAGTGGCACTGACAATAAGACAGGAGAAAGAACTGGAAGTGGCAGAAATTACAATGTTGAGGTTCTCCCTGTGACAAGAATGGATAAGTTTAGGAATGAGATCATCAGAGGTACAGCACAGGTTGAACAACTGGGAGATAAAGCTAGAGAAGCCAGACTGAGATGGTTTGGACATGTCCAGAGGAGGGACAGTGGGTATATTGGTAGAAGGATGTTAGAAATGCAGCTGCCAAGAAAAAGACAAAGAGGAAGGCAAAGAGGTATGGTAAATGGACTGTACTTATATAGTGCTTTTCTATCAGATAAAAACTAGTTTCAACATGGTCACCTACTTTACACAAAACGAGAAGGCTCCAAAGAAAATTATTTTCATTGCTAGTTGTTCCTCTGTGTTTTCCTTCTCATCTCCTCTTCACTTTAACAGACATAGACATGCAATCAGTTTCCCATTTGGGAGCTGCAAGTGAAACCAGTTCTTTAATGATGGTCCTGGAGACGCTCCAGTAGAGCAATTGTGGGGATAAATAGTTTGCTTGAGGGCATCTTAGTGTTTTTTTGGAAAGCAAGTACCTCTCTTCCATTTTCCCCGTTCATAGTTTCCAAGACTGCATGATCATTTGAACAAGTTAGATTGCAGTCAAGCCTTCTTCACTAAACACCCAACGGTGTGTATGCGATAAAGTATTATTTAGTAGAATTACTGTAAAATCATAATAATCACTAAGGGGGGAAAAAATCATCATCCACAGCTTAAGGCAGTGATGATTGTTGGCAGTGAAGAGCAATGCAAAGTGTGATTCAAGCCCTAAAGTTGGAAGCTTATGAAAAAGTAGCACCAGTCTTGCAAGTAGCTTACTACAGCGACTTTTTAGTACGAACAATAGATCTTGTATAAGACTGTGAGGATTTTTTTCAGGACCAAAAATCAGTCACACAGGAAAAATAAACAGCCTAATAACAGATACTACCCCACAAAGTGTTAGTATTTGTAAATGTTAACAAAAACAAATAAGTACTTGGCATTACTTAAAAATGTGGCTGTGTCCATAACTAATATAATCAGTAATAATAGAAAACACAGCTTGAAAGAGATGGGATTCAGCCATTGTCTGTGTTTGCAGAAGCTGGGGTGCAGCCGTACCCATAGAAGTCAACACACGGCTTCAGGCTGGTGTCTGAGAACAAAATTAGATAGACAGCCACATGCAAACACTCAGCCATACTGCGTATGAGTCACTCTGAGAGCACACACATTCAGTCGTGTGCACACTTATGCAGATGGTAAAGACGTGTGTATTCATACTTGGATGTAGCCTTCCCTGGTTCTATAGATAAGCAGAAGTGATTGTAAGAAACATAAAGGTTGGCCAATTCATGACAGAATCTAGTCTTCAGACATTGCTTTGTTATATCAAGTGTGGTCTAACTGTGATACAGTATATTTCAGAAAATACCTACCGGTAGTTGTTTTTTAACCAAATGTTCCTCAGATGTCTATGACTTTAACTTTTTATTTTTTATTTTTTATAATTACAAGTAAATCTAACAAAGTTAAGTCAGGCCCTCTTTACTGTTTATTTTTGTTGTAAGCGCTTCATCTTTCATCCAAAAGACTGCATGAGTCTGCGGAGCCACAATAAACTCTCTTATACATTGCACTTTCTCATAGTGGGTCAACCAGTTTGATAGTGTGCAGGTGGTTTCTGTAGTCCACTCTCTCCCCTGCTGACTCATTTGAGGCAATCATGGTCAAAGGGGTTCAAAATATCCTTGCTTTCCAAAAAGCAACCCAGAGGACCTGACAGCATTGGGTGAAAAAGTATACACTAGTCCCTCACTGCTTCGTGGTTTGTTTATCGCTGACTCGCTCTATCACATTTTTTCAAAGTAAGATTGGACATGACACACAATTGGCTAATTGACGGATTAGCCGCACGATCAGCATGGAATTTTCATTTAAAATAGGCTAAATTTTAAATTATTTAGCACCTGCTGCACCTGTGTACAGCCCACAGCTGAAGGAGAAGCTTCCCCCTGCAGAATGTCAGATCTCTGCTCTGCAGCGGAGAAGTGGATGTGGCCAAGAGCGCTGGCAGATGGCAGAGAGCAGCCAAGGCAGAGAGCTGAAATGACATTCTGTGCCCTTTTAGAGCACTTAGAGTTTAGAAACATTATTTAGAAAATTGCAAGAGTGTGGGAAGTGTTTAAATTCTTAAAAATAAATAAATATCCATGGTATCAGTATCGGCCGATATTAACGTTAAATTTCAATATCGGACATCAGCCATTCCATTAAAATAACTAAGTAAGTCTTTGTAAAAGAAAAGGAACGTGATGATGTTGCAGTGGCAGAGCAACGCAATGACGTCACGGCGGAAAGGAAAATTCAAAATGTCGGCAATGTGGAAGTTTTATTTTTCGTTGGTCAGGATGTTGGATTCCGAAAATTGAGCCTACGTTGAGCCTCGCTACATCGTCCGCAGTCTGAGATATTTTTCTGATGTAACATTACCCGAGTTACAAGCCATCATTTCCGACATCATTGAGAAGCTAATAATCAATAGCACAACTTGTTGGATGTGTTTTACCACAGACATTTGGTCGTTGTGTTAGTCAGGTTAGCATGATTAGTCTTATGGCACAATGGATAGACAAAAACTTTGAACTTGTAAAGGCTGTCCTTCATGCACAAGAGTGCAGAGGATCCCACACTGCAGCTAGAAACCTGGAACAAGCCTCCACAAGTGAGACAGTATCACAGGTGACTAATGCTAATAAATAACATTTAAAAATTTTCATTTAATATAAGTTGAAGTGCTATGTATATGGCTGTTAGTGAATATATGTCACCAGCTCTTACAGCTGTTACACAATTTTTGTAACAAATAAGCCTAAATAAGAGGGGTATGTTCTGACAAAGGAAAGTAGATAAAAATATGAGTATTGGTTATCGGACAAATAAGTTTTAACATATCTGCTTATCGGATATCAGCCAAAAATCCAATATCGTGCATCCCTAATATTGAACATTTCCAAATTCTTAGATGCTTATATTTGAAAAAATTAACAAACTTTGTACAAGTATAACAGTTGGCTTTGTATTAAAAACATGTTATAGAATTTATAAAACTGTATCAATGCAAAACATGTTCAAGTATTAAGTAGCAAGTACAGAAATATTAATTATACAATAATTTGCTGGATATGCTAATGTAATAAACAAGTGCTGCGTACAGATAGATTGTTACGGAAGTGTTTAACTGTCATTTAACGTGTCAGTGACACGTGCCTAATGATATGTCATGTATCATTGGGCACTTTTTACTTCTTGTAATTTACGTTTCTAGTTTAGGTTGCTATTTATAAGACTGAGCTGAATGCACTATTTCAGACTGAGGAAGTCTTTTGGACGAAACCAGATAGATAACAACAAATGGTTAAATCATGTCATCTGGACCAGTTTCTTTGAGGGAGAAACGTTTCGTGTTCCATCCAGAAGACTTCATCAGTCTGTGACCTGCCCACCAGATCTGGCCCATAAGTAGCCTTCAGTGATGAGTTTCAAGACAACCTCCTTTTGGAATCTCAGAAACTTTTAACGCATGCATAGGAGCTCAACTGTCCAAAACAATCAATCATCATGTATAACAATCAAATGTTTTAGGCCAGATGGCCGACTTGCTACTCACAGAAACACCCTGCGGACACCAAGGCCAAAATGGTAAGTTTGTAGGCTCAATCATCCAGGTAGATAACAAAACAAACCAAAAAAGTTAAATCATGTCATCTGCACCAAAGTTTTTCTGGCATACCGGTATTCACACTGCGTTTTCGCAAGAAATGCAATTTCTCTAGCGTAAACACTGCATGTTAAATGTGTAAGCTGGTTTTGAAGCCTTTGTACACGATATTTACTTACAGTCGTGTAGTTTCTTCTACAATGTAAATTTAGTAATTTTGTGTGTAAAATTGTGGCTGCAGTCTTCAAACTAGAAAGAAAGTCTGACAGTTCAGTCTATAAATTATGCCACACCCACTCATTTCAACACAAGTAATCAAAATGGCACAAGTCAAGATGTGACGGAGTCTTTTTTGCCTTTTCCATTTGGTTTAATCAATTTCTGCTTTGGTTCTTTTCAAGTACAATGACTGTCCTCCAGGAGTGTAAAAGAACATTGTAATAAATTTACACAAAAATGAAGCTCAAAGCAGGTAAAAACAGAAATTCTCAAGTAAAAAAAATAAATAAAATAAAATAAAATAAGAGTGCCAGACTGGGAAAAAAGCAACATCAATTAAACTTTTGACAGGTACAGAAGATTCTGTCCATGGTTGTGTAATGTCTGCAAAATATTTACTTTTTTCTTAGTTCTGATCCCTTTGACATAGAAAGAACTCCTCCACTGAGACGGTTACCAGATGACCTTTTTGCAGAAACATCAGAGATATTCGGATACACTGTCGCTGTGTGTCATGACCAATGTCCAGAGCTCTGCCTGCAACCACGCCAAATCCTTTTATTCCAAAAATCAAGCCCAACTCTGACATCTGTCACAAGAAGCAGAAGTGAAAGTTGAAAACGGGGTCATGTAACGGCATAACCATTCAGTATTTTCCTCTTATTGACCTTGGTAATGGCATTACATCAAATATGTTCACTGAGCTGGCTTGTACTTTTTGGCTCTTGGTTCAGGTCTTGAGAGCTGCAGAGCAGGTGTCTCCAGGAAACTCTCCCAGTGTTTCTGTCGGACTGTCGGATGTGTCTGTGGGGCCTGTAGTCACTTCGCCTGGTGATTAGTGCAGCAAAGTTAAGTCCCAGATGTAAAAAAAAAAAAAAAAAAACACGCATCAGGAACTCATTACGGACTTAGTGCATATAAACACGGAGTCAAATAAAGTTTAGGGCCTGAGCCATGTTGTCACTTGATTTCTACTTTTTTCCTATATGTCCAAATTCCCAGTGCATGCATTCAGAAAATCTGAGTCATTTTCTCTTTTTATGGCGTTCCAACATGCAGTCATTCACAGTTACAAGACCTAAATCCCAACGTTCTTTATTGAAGCACAAACATATTCACTTTTTTTTTTTACTGTACTATACTGATACAGCTTATTGTTTTCCGTTCAAACAAATTCAATCCTTTCATTCAAATGCAGTTTGAATTCAAATTTCAACTTTATTATTAGGTCCCCGAGGGGCAATTCATTTATAGCAGGTAATGGTAAAAGTGAGACTGACAACACATTCATACAAACTATAAAATAAAACAGGACACTTTCTTCACTCTTTGTTGCCATGCGCAATGAAAGATGGACGACAATATAGTTCTGTTTGTTTTAGAATATCAGCAAAATATCTCATGAACCAGAAGGAGGATTTTATTGAAACATTCAGAGCATAATCTAGAAATACACATACAACGGATTTAATTATATGAGGTTAACCCAATTCAAGATGGCTGCAACAGCCATGCAACAGACCTTCTCAAAAACACAAATATTCTTATATCTTGTCCAGTTTTGTAGATATTGAGCTAAAACTGGATTACATAGTAGCTGAAAGTCCTCACCAAGTCACACCCCTAAGCACTAACCAATCATGAAAATATGTTTATTAAAAAAAATGCCATCAGCTATCATGGTTAACTGTGCCTGCCTGCTAATAATTAATTTTAACTAGAGAAAGGACATTTCAGTGTGAATACTTATTGCTGAAGAACTTACTGAAAAACAGCTGAAATTAGCTAAGCTGAAATGTAGCTGAAATGGAAGAACAAGCCTAAGTTAGAAGAAGAAAGCAGAAAGAACACATATTTGCTGAATTGGGGTTAAATAGTCAGAAAAGGGCACAGAATTAGGCTAAAAAAATTAGCCAAAAAAAAGTGAAAAGGCAGAAAGAAGCTTAAACTACCAGAAGGAAGCGGCAAGAGCTGGAATGGGCTAAAAAAATATGGAATTAGCCGAAAAGGCTAATATTTGTATAAAACAGCTAGTAGTTGAAATAGCAGAAACAAGCTAAAATGACCATAAATAAGTTAAGTAGGCTGAAAGTAGCAAAAATAACCACAAAAACTAGAATTTATTTGAAAACTGCTGAAATTAGTTAAAAAGCTAGCTGAAAAGTTAGAACAAGCTTAAATTAGCAGAGGAAAGCAGAAAGAACACGTTTGCCCAATTAAGCTGAAAGAAGCAGAAATTAGCACAAAAAAGTAGAAATTATCAGAAAAAATGTGAAATTAGCAACAACAAAAAAAAAAAACTGCTGAAAAGAACTAAAAAAAAAAGCAGAAAGAAGCTGAAATTACAAGAAGTGGTGAGAGCACATTTTTACTGAATTAGGTTGGACAAAGTTGAAATTGTCAAATTTGGAATTAGCTGAAAAAGCTAAAATTAGCATAAAACAGCTAATGGTAGCTCAAATAAGCTGAAAGGAGCATAACAAGCTGAAATTAGCAGAAAAAAGTTAGAAGAAGCACAAACATTTGTAGTTAGCAGAAAGAACCTGAAATGAGCACAAAACAGCTGAAATTAGCTGAAAGCAGCTGAAAAAAGTATAAATTTGCACAAGGAAGCTGAAAGGAGCTGAACCAAAACAAAATGTGAAAGGAGCAGTAAACGGTTGTAAACACATCTAAAGATTAGAAGGATGGAAAATGAGCTCAATTCATTTTCTAAATGGAAACACAATTTCAGAAAAGGCTAAATATTTCAAAAAGCCAAAGTTGCACCAAAATGCCAAAAGTCATAGCAGGATTGTCCTGAAAGAGCTGAACAATTTTTGATATTATTTGTTGACATAGCTTCAAAACCGGACGGAAAGATGATGAAAAACGTACGGAAGAAAAATGGATCACAACAGTGTGAATGCTTCATAAACATTCACACTGTTAACTAAGAGCAGATACTAATGTCCTAATTCAATCTGGTCTATCCCAGGCTTTGCCAATAAATATTTAAGAAAAATTGTGTTATATTTAAAACAAACTTTAAAAATACGTTGCATTACTTTGTTTTCAGGATCTATATTGGAAAACGCCTAACATCCCATCACACTTACTAAAGAGTGTTTGGACCGCTGTACAACCAGCTTGGCATGCCTTAAAACGGGACCTGAAGACTGAGGGGAGATGACGTGCACTTTTGACTGAGTGCCCCACACCGTTACGGAGGTTCAAGACCTCGCGTTGCTGTCGTCGCCTCTGAACACATCAGTGACCAGTCCACTGCTTCTTGCTGTAGTTCCTGTCCTGGAGATTTCAGTTTTGCTGCTTACTGCACCTTAAATCTGCACGTTGGGGAGAATTTCTTTTAAATTCACCTTTTTTGATTGAACTAAAATGGGGTTTGTTTTGCTGTCAAATATTTTTGATCAACTGCGGAAGGAAATATGCGTACGCAAGGTATCACATCCGATGACGACTTCCCATTTGTACATTAAATTGTGACTGTATACAGTAGTTAAATATTAGCTTGATTAGTGCTAATTTTGTCCATTTATTCAGGAGGTAGACTCATTGACAGCCTTAGTTTTACCAATGAGAGCTTTGCAGTAAAAAGGAATGGCTGCGGATGAACACAATTAAAATTTTATTGGATTTTGGTCAAAAATAATAAACAAGTGAATACATTGCCACCGTGTTAGGAATCAATGGACAAAGACAATGCGTCGTGTTTTAATGTCAGTATATGTTTTGTGTAGTTAACCATGTCTGCATTCACAACTACGAAGATCCACATTTGTGATATGCGGTTCAAATTTTGGGTGGCATCCCTAATAAACGGAAAAGAAGAAGAAAATAAAGCACATGTATGAGGCCTGTCTTTAATTCCTACTTTTTACAACATTTGGAGGCACTCTTATAACATAAAACTGTGTGTGGTGTGCAATTTCCCCCCATTTCCGAGTTTCCATAGACGGCTACATTATAGCAGCAGTGTATGAGGATATAGGTCTATAAAATAGGATTTACAAATAATGCACATGAGGTTTGGGGACATAACCTGTAGCTGTCTGATAAAAGTAGGTATTAAGGCTGCCTGGACTCCGTCTTGTGCCTTTCAGTTTCCAGCCTGCGTTCTAAAACGTCATCGTTTCTAATGGTGGCTTCTCAATCTGATCACCCCAAATTGTACTTCCATGAGAAATTAGCTCGATCTGCTCCAGACAGTGGTGCGACTGAACTTTTTTCCACCTCTCTACAACATAAAAAAAAACATGCAAAGCAATAAACATGTTTTAATACTATACTTCTAAATTTAAAAACACGTCTGTAAGTTTTAGTTTCTTTTATTATGTGGATGACAAGTTGTACTTGAGTAGATACAGTCAGTGAAATGATGTCACTGTATTAAATGGGGTAAAATAAGAGAAGGGAAGGAAGAGAAACAAGTCCACTTTCCAAACTCGTTGCCTTCTCCGCCGTTAGTTTGACCTGAAAACAAGGCCAGATGAGGGGAATGTTACAGCTGGGCTTATCGGCCGTTAATCCGTGCCTCACAGGAACCGAAAACCTTTGAATGATGGAAACGACCTTGACAAGACGTCATTGTACGGACTTCCAAGAGTTCTGTTGTTAAATCGTGAAATGAAGGCTTAAAATGTCAACACAAACACCAACGTTCAAGAGTTTGACCTCTAGGGAGTGCCATTCCGTCAATTAGACCCGAACTGGGGGGGCGTGTTGATTGCCCTGGTGCCAAAGGCAAAAAAAAAGCAATCTAAGATCATACTCAAAAAATGAAACAGACCTATGGATCAACCTCCTGCGGCAAAAAAAGTAGACGCGTGCTTTCGAACTCTTCACCAGGAGGACAACGAGGCTGTTTCTTCTCATACAGATAAGACAAGTAGTAGGCGTAACTACACAGGTATGGTAAAAGCCCTATCCTCTGGAGCCTCGAAACTTTTAGTTGATTTTGTCCTGGAAAATGTACAAGTTGTTGGTGGCTGCCACGGCTATCACGTTCTCTTTGGGGTGCCAGGCAGTGTGGAGGATTTTCTTGTTGAAGTCCAGGCTGTCCACGCTGATCTCGTCCTTCTTCCTCTTGCCGCCCGTGGACACTTTACGAGGTTTGAGCGTAGCCCGTGGTTTGCTGCTCTCCCGGGACGCCTCCAGTGTGATATCCCGCCTGGTGTTGCGGTCGAACATTCGGAAGAAGTTGTTGTAGGAGCCAGTCATGATGGCACTAATGAAGAAACAAAACAAACCGATTATACAGTAGTCCCTCGCTACTTCGCCGTTCGTTTTTGCGGACTCGCTCTATCGCGGTTTTTCAAAGTAAGACTGGACGTGACACACAATTGGCTGACTGATGGATGAGCTGCACGATTGGTATGGGATTTTTTATTTACAACAAATAAATAAGCACCAGTGTGCAGCCCAAAGGAGGAAGCTGCTTCTTGCAGCGTGTCAGATCTCCGCTCTGCAGCGGATAAGTGGGCGTGGCCAAGATTGCTGAGAGATGAGATCATGACATGCTGTGCTCTTTTAGAGCGTTTAATAGAGTTTACAAACATTGTTTAGAATATTCTAACAGAGTGGGAAGGGTTTAAGACCTTTATATAAATATATACTAAAATAAACTACTACTTACTACTAGGGCTGGGCCATATATCGTTCCCGGTAATACCGGTTTTTAAAAAAAAGCTTGCCCGGGCAAAAACGTTATATCATGATATGCTAATTTCATGAAGGGTGCCCCGCCCCCTTAACAACAGAGCGCTTCAAACATCCAAACCGAACTGCACACCCCCCCCTCCACCAGTCTGTACTGGTGTA
>JARVJN010000001.1:53411799-53421837 GCA_031763805.1 Argolebias nigripinnis
ACCCAGCTGCACCTCCGACCCCCTCCCTCTGACGTCACTGCAGCCCTTGCATCACCAACTGTGATTAAACTCTGCAGAGTCTCAGCGGACGTCCTCCTTTTCTGACTGAGTGGTTGATGATAATAAACTTTTTTCGTTCACTCCTGTGTTGTGATTGAATTTCCGGGTCCCCATTGTGAATCATTACAAATAACAGTAGAATTTCCTTAAACAATCAACAATAGACAAACATAAGAGAGACATACAGATTATAATTATTATTTTTAAACAAATTAAAAGTATCAGTACAGTACAGGTGAGATCCCAAAGCAGATGTGTCAGAGAGCAGGATCCATATCTGAATAATGCAGAATACAGGCAGAAGAAGGGCCTTAATGTGCTTTAACGGCCATGGAAGGACAAACACCCCCTCAGCTTTGATCTTCTGCCCCCTTTACTCAGCCGCGTGTGTTCCCAACCGTTAACAACTATATAAGCAGTCAAAGCTCACTTCAAAACTTGCTCTTGTCAAGGACGGACACATTTCTCCTCCTCTCCCTCTCTGTTTGTTCTGTCCTGTCTGTGTAACTGCTTAGAGCCTCTCTTCCACAAATCTTCTGAATCATAATTTAAGGATTTGGATTTGGTCAGTTGGTCCCTCAACACAATTGATACCATTTCTTTAAAGAGAAGACAGGCTTTACATGAGCCAATTTGCCCTGTTGGCATGCACGCAGCTTGATATCTCATCGACTTGGAAAACTCGATGATGTGTCTATCTCTGCTGTCATTTGGGGATTTGTGGACGCATATATAATTGGATTTATGATAAATGGTTCCTGCTTTTTGGATTCAGCTGGTTCCTGGTTTATCTACAATCAAGGAAGTTGTCGACAACAAATTTAGACCTGGTCAGGCTGTTTGCCTTATGAAGGCTTGGTTCGTGCCTCGAGCACCCAGACTCAATTGCTTTTGGCAGGATGGATCAGATCTTGGGGATTACTCTCATGCACAGTTTATTGGTATGGCCATTTAATTAGGATGTTTCAGAACCAAGTGGACCAACACAGACTCAAGGTAGATGTCACTAAAGTTCTGCCTGTCCCCAAAACAATTGTGTGTTTATCTTAATTTGGCTCCCTTGGTTGGCCTTGAAGGCCACCTTATCTGAATTCACCTGGAAGACATGTAATCTGATGCTCTAAACCCCCATTGAGGAATTCCAACTGATCAACCAGACTTAAAGGTGGCTTTAAACATGCTTGTATGTGTATGGTCAACAATGCAACTCTATATAATTTGTTCCACCACATGTACCACATGTGGTGCGAATGACAATAAAGTTTCTCTGACTATTTGTTCCCTTGCGCTATAATCCTAAAAATAAAGTGTAGTAAGAATGATAAGTACCGGGTACATTTAAATTATCTTGTTTCACTTCACTTTACTTAAATCGTCATTACACACACAAATTCATCTGAACTAGAAGTCATAGGTGATTCAGACAAATTGATGCAATTCATATTTGAGAAATGTCGTGAAAACGTCGTTTTACTTTAATACATGGAATTGGTATATGGAATGGATTGGAATATGATGTTAAAGTTCCACAGTCAATATCTGTATCTAAGAAAATGATTAAGAATAGATTGTTGAAAAGTTATGTGTGAATGTTACATATATGAAATCTCTATAAATTAGTTATATTATTATGAGTTATATATATGGTTTATGGATAATTTTTTGCTTGTTTAAATGGAATTTAGTTTTTTTAAAAGGGGCAGATATTATAGGATTATCTTCTGCCTCTGCTTCCAATCATTTTAAAATTGTTCTTTATTTCTCTATATCATTCTGTAATTTTTTTTGTTCTTTGTGTTTTTAAATTTGAAATGAATAAATAAATTAAAAATTAAATTAAAAAATGTCAATTTCAAGAGATGTTTTCTTGAATTAACTTTAGTAATCACTACAACTACAACTCCCGTGATGCTCTTCGGCTAAACGTAATCAAATTCTGTCCAATCACTTACGTGGGAGGCATTGACCCGCGGAAATAACTAAACAGAGCCCTTAGAAAAACCAAGACAACTGCACCAGGAAAAGATCAGATCTGGTATTTAATGATAGATCATCTCAGTGACACATCCAAAGAAATCATTTTAGAGCGGTACAACAAAGTCTGGGAGGAGGGGGAGCTGCCACAGAGCTGGAAGGAGTCAGTCATCATACCCATAGCAAAACAAGGGAAAGACAACACTAAACCAGAAAACTACAGGCCAATCGCTCTAACATCAAACATATGTAAATTAATGGAAAAGATGATAAACGAGAGGTTAACATATTATTTAAATAGCAAAGGATATCTATCTAAATATCAAAGTGGGTTTCGAAAAGGATATAATAATAATAATAAGTTGCAAATAAATAAATAGTCTGCTTTAAGAAAAGAAACATAAACAGAACTGAACAGAATCAACAAAGAAAAGTCTTTAGTTGTGGTGCTCCAGCTCATCCAGGGAGACGTAATTCCTCTTTTTCAAACGCTCCACTTCTTCGCTGAGGAAACGCAGTTCGTCTGCCTGAGAAATGGCGGTCTCCTTCAACCTCTTCCGCTGAAGGATCTCCTGGTAGCGCGCTTCTCTTTCGGCTGCCAGGTTTTCCTCGGTGGCTAAAGCAACACAAGAAACACAACATTGATTAGAAGAGGAAGAAAAGGCCCTTGGTAGCTGAAGTGGCTGCTTTTATTACCTGCCAGACCACAGATGCTCGTCAGCTCTGCAACAGTCGCCTGTCGATCAGGAAGCTGCTGCTCAAAACTCTCATAGCTTGTTGTTTTCTTTGCTTCCTGTTGTTTAAACTGTTTGATTCTTTTCTGGCATTGCTGCACCTTCTTCTGATGAATCTGGAATTGTACATTATTTTACCAGTATGTATTAAAGGTAAATAATGCAGAGCAAATGGATGAGATTAAAATTTAGATTTTTTTTTTTATTTGTACCTTTTTCATCAAAGCTATGCTTTGAGCTGGATCCTTCTTACTGCAGCACTGAAAAGCAAACAAACTGGGTTGTATTAAAAAATAAAAAAGAACTGGAAATCAGATAAAAGCGCTCGAGTAAGGTTTTAGTTTTCAGTTTCTGCATTGCATCTTTTCATTACAAACTCACAATCAGTGTGTTCAAACTTCATTAGGAAGGGCTTCAAATACCTAAGTTCGACTTATTTATACTCAAAACTTTCCTCTCGCGTGGTTTCAGGGCCTTTAACAATGTCAGGAAATTAGAAGCCACCTTTTGCCAAAGGAAACTGGCATTACAGTCAAAACAAATGCTTCTTTGTTTTAAAGTACAACAAACAACTGATCTGTTTCCATTTCATTTGAGACTTCTTAAAAATGGCTAATACGTTGAGCCAAACATCGCCTTTTCTGTTTTAATGTCTTAATTAAGACAATTAATTAAATAAAGACAATTAATGTCTGTTTTAATGTCTTCTTAATGTTTAGAAAGTGAATTACTCGTGTATCCTGTTGCTGGTTAGCGAGTCGCAGCATCTTCATGTCTTTATCATCTTTGAGATCTTTGATCTGGTTCTGGAGCACACGCTGCTTCCACTCCAGCTGCACTATTTCCTTACGTGCATCTTTGCACTTCTCCATCTTTTGTATGCCATCCTCTTCAAGACTCTGATAAGACAGGCATTGATTATAAAATGCTAAAACTATAATATTATCATCTCTAAAAATAATTATTTGATAAAGGTGTCCAGGCTGACCCTGGAATTTCCTCGGAGTTCGTCTACAATGCTTTTGTGGCAAAGTAAGTTGGTGCTCGTGTTGCCAAATGACAGGTCGGGACTTGACATCTGCACTTGTCCTTGTTTCAGCACAACTTGGACCCTGGAGTTTATCATGTGATCGTTCCTCTCTTTATGCAGACTGCAGAGAGAGAAAAAACACTAATGAACTTTAAACGAGACAAAGAATTGTTGCAGTTTATAAGAATGAATCCATCTCGAGTGGCACTTGGTCAGCGTTTGAGCTCTGGTGTGAATGAACATCGCTCGTACCTCTTCAGCGTCTCGAAGCCGTTTGTAATTTCCTGTTGGGCAGCGTTCACTTCGTCTTCCCTTTTCTTCAGGAAGGCCTGCATCTCAGCAAGAGTCAAGGCTTTCATTTGCACCTGAAAACCATTTTACACAGAGTGAAATTAAAACAAAGACGTTGTCAAAATCAGTTTGAAAGCTGGATATTTAAACCGCCCTGCTTGTCTGATGTAATAACATTTTTTAGAAATACATTGTTTTCCATCTTTAACGTTTCAGTTCTTTACCTGGTGTTCACTCTTCACTTTGGCTCTGCGCAAAAGACACATTCTGTCCCAGATGGACAGGTCTAGACTCTCTGGCTTGCACTTTAGAGAATCCAGCTCCTCCATGGCTTTGAGCACTTGGCTGAGCGCGTCAGGAACCAGGGAGCCGTGCGGACGATGCTCTTTAAACTCGGAGGTCTTTCCAGTCTGGGCCCTCATCATTTGAACTCTGAGGCAGAAACCAGTGCAGCTAATATGTTAGCAAGAGCTTGTATTAGGCCACCGTTGGTCTGAACGTGGAAACAAACCTGGGTCTACGTTTGAACAGTTTGTAAAGTTGATCAACGATTCGGGTCGGTACGTCTGAAAACTCCTTCTTGAAGTCCTCATCAAGAACCTTTAGGAGAAATGTATCTTAGATACCTCACGTTGTTAAATCTGCAACGTTTTCAGTATTTTATCAGTACTTTGTCTGCAGCTACAACGTTCTTGTACGCCTCCTGAAACAGTGTCACCTCGTGTTCTTGTCTCACCACCTCTTCTCTGGCTTCATGCTGTCAGATAAACACAGGTAAAGATGTTAGCAGAGCTTAAAAAATAAAGAACTGCCAGTTGGACCGACAGATGTTCCTGATGCACACTCCATCAAAACACGCCTGTGATGCAGCAGAGTTCACACAAACGCTGCTGCCACTTTTTGCAGACCGATGTGAAAGTTAGCAGCCGTACATTTTTAACACCGTCCACGGGTTCTCTGACCTTGTGCCTCAGCAGATTTTCAAGATGGAGCTTGAGCTCCAGCTCTGAGTTTCTCATCTCTTCTTCTGTGAGCAGCGAGTCTGCAAAGTAGATGATCTTGAGCTCTTCCTGTGAAACACACCAAAACATTTTAATAAGAGAACCGCTCACTCATGCAGCTTGTTTCTGTGCTCACCTGGTAAATAGCTGCTGTAAGTTCCACTTTCTTCTCCATTAGCTTTGTCAGCGTTTCATCAAACTTCTCAGTCCCTTCTCTGTTGGATTTCTGCCGGTTTTTCATTTCACTTTCCAAAGACTACAAACCCCAGAGTTAACAGAGACTTTATATCAAAGATAATGACAAACACACCGAACAGAAATGATTGAGTAATCTGTACCCTTTTGTATTTGTCCTTCTCCTCATTAAGGTCTTTTGTTTTCTTTTCATACTCTTTGTAGACTTTTTTCTCCTCCGCACTCCAGTGGATGTCAGGTTTGGTCAAAACAAACTCGGGCACAGGGATTTCCTGTGGAGACAATTAAAAAAATAAACAGTATATGCTCATCCTGCTGGTTTGATAACTCACCTGACACTGCATAAGAAACACATCATTAGTCTAAAGAAATAACCAAGAACACAATGGATTACAAGTGGTTTGTTATTGATGCAGCTAAATTTAAAAATAAGTACCTGTAGGTGAAAATAAATGATCGCCATTTTGTTTTTCAGCATAAAATACGATTAAATTAAATGTTAAATTATCAACAATTAATCAACCATAAACCAAAATGTGTTATTAAAATATTCCTCATTATTGCCAATTAAAATTAAAATCCTATTGATGAGTTATTGCAATAATTTATTGGGGAAGAAAATAACTTTTTTCTCCCCACAGCCGAAAAGGAAATACATCGTTGAATTAAACTCATTTTGTTGTTTGTTTTTTTTAAAAAGTGGTATCTCTAAAACATTTTCAGTGATAATAACCAAAATGAGGTTTTGAGACCTAAGACATTCTAAGATTCATTAAATTTAATTTTAAGGCAGATTGAAGCCAACTGGACATTCAAATATCCAGCCGCTTATTTATTGACATCGATCTGGTTGAAAAATCTAAATGTACACAAAGAAATGCACAAGAATTGATCAATTAAAGACTAAATATAGTGATCAAACTAGTGAAACGGTTGATTTTCTAGGATATGTTTGTAAGCAACACATGAACAGAAAGTTTCACCATTTTTAAAATGTCCAGTTTTGGCACTTCAAGCACTCCGTCCATCATGTCATCCAGAGCATCTTCTCTGCTGTCGTCCCGCTGAAACTAAACAACAAAAAACATCAGTGTGGCTCAGCTGACCTGCTTCTATTCATGACATGCAACACAACATGCCTTTCATCGCTTTATGATAAAGTATAAAAACAAATATATTTTTCACCGTATGTCAATAGGAATTATACCTAAATGTGCAAGTTACATGTAAATAGATTTGACAAATACATAAATGTTGATCAGACAAAAATGAAAACCTTAGCAGCCAAATAAGTTTCCTCCATCTTCTTCCTCTCCTGCTGCTGCTCCGGGGTGAAGCATTTCTCTGCTTTAATCTGAAGTGGGTCAAAGGCAATGTCACAAGGAAATTCTACCATTGCTGTTCATCATTTTTTAGTTTTTAGCAGGTCGCGTTTGTAAATGAGTCCACGAGGCTCAGTGAGATTTACCTGACTAAATAAAGGTTGAATGAATGAATGAACATGATGATAATCACACACTAGCTCACAAGTCAGAATCAAAACAACAAACGTGTGCACATGCTTTGTTTCACTTTCCGTGAACTGCGTCCACTGCTTGGACAGTTAGTGAGGACAGTCACCTCAGAGGGGTCCACAGTGAGCAGCCTGTCTGTCCACTCGCTGTCTGTCAGAGCAGGCTCCCACAGCTCCTGGTTCACGTCCAGCTCCTGCATGATCTCTCTGATCCGTTTGTTCCTGGTCCACACTCGTCTGAGCTCCTGCACCTTCTGCCTGTGCAGTGCTTCAAACTCTGTGTTGAACGCCATCTTCATGCTATAAATCACGTCCTGCATTGGAGTTGAGTGAAGGAGTAAATAATCATTAGAGTCTGGATGACAGGAGCCATAAATAGTAGAGTCTGTAAATAATTTAAATGACTGTGGTTTATTTTTGAATGCTGCTGAACTTTACTTATATTTATCCCACCTGCAGCAGAACCGTCTGATTCTTCTTCTGTTCTATGGTTTGTAAGCTGAACTGGTCGTAGATGTAAGGGTTTGAAAAGCCTAACTGGGCCGAGAAGCTTCCCCTCAAAGCAGCGCTCTCTTCCTTGCAGCCTTTCTCCTCCTGTTTTTGGTCTTCTGACCTGGAACCGTTCTTTGCGCTGCTCGGCTGCAGGTAAAAGGTGGGAACACAGAAACGCAGCAGACGAAAATGAGAGTGTTGAATCTGTGGCCAGAAGATTACAAACGCCATCAAAGAACACTTCAGCACAGAGGATTACTGCAGCGACTTACTTGGAGCCTCACATCTATAAATCTCAAAGAGTTTCAACACTACTGGACTGGCGCATTTCAAGTATTTGGAAAAGTTGCAGCGGTAAAAGGTCAGATGAAGGACTGTGATTCAAAGCATCAAGTTATGTTCCTGCAGTAAACTTGTTTTGACTTGAATGGTTTTGGAATAAAATGTATTTAAAGAGATTTAAAAAAAAAATAGAAGTTGCACTGCCACACCCTTTAGAAAACGTTGCATTTGACATTCACACCAGTGAACATGGTTTTCTAACTCGCTGCACGTGCTTTACTTTTTGCTGCGTCAATCTGAATTCAAACCAGCAACCTTGCTTACGGTGCATGCAGCCTCGTCAAGTTTCCTCATATTCTGAACCCTGCGGAGCTCCTCCAGTTCGTTCTGTGTTCGCTCTTTCAGAGGGTAATTCTGAACAATCAGTTCAGAGTGGAAAGCCTGTGACAGAAACAAATGATTAAAGGCTAATAAAGAAACAAACGTCTCATTCAGACTCAGCTCTCTTACCTTGATGGCCCTGCTTTTAACCATCCAAGAATCCCAGTCCTCCCTCAGGACTTCCTGGAGGGAACACATCTCAGCGATGCTCTGCTCAATTTCAGCTCTCTCCTGAACAATGAGGACAATAAGGATGAGCCTGAGGCACAATTTAGTCTGAGTCTATAGGTTTGGTTGCAGTACCCTCTCAGCTTCCTGCTCCACCATGTCTTCCACTCTCCTCTGCTCCGCCACATCTACATGGAGGGTGTCGTCTTCACGAAGCAGCTCCTGGATCTAAACACCCAAGGAATAAACGCTCTCACTCCTCTGTGTTTTATCAGAGAACACTTCATGCATGTGCAACTTTCGTTAATGTTTTAGCTGCATGTTATGACTGAAGTCTGACTAGAGTCAAAAACAGATTTTATGTTTGTTTGCTGTTACTTTTTCCTGATCCGATGGGCAAAAACAGAAAGCAACGGTCAAAAAACTTACAGCGTGACGTATCTCTGCGACGGTTTCCTTCAGGCGTTTCTTTTCCTTATAATGTTGCCTATTATCTTCTTTTACAACCTGTTAAAATATACTGATGGTCAAAAACCAGCAGCATCCAAACTTAGAGTAAAAATAAACTCTTTTTGTACACAATGAACGTTTGAAAGTGCCCCCCACTTTTTTTTTTACATGTATACATCAAAGACTTTCCACATGTTATTTTATCATTACGCAGGGACTTTGTGAGGTGAAAAATGACAAGCAGGTATTACAATTTGTTATTTTTATGACAGTGTACAGTTAAGTACTAGTTGTTTTTCTCATTCTGCAAATGATGATAAATCAGGCAGTTGCATGCCAGAAACAACTCGGAAGCACTGATAAGACTCAGGTGAAAGGGGCACTTCTGTAACCCACACCTTGCAACATCACTGAGAAACCAGATAAACATCTATGTTTAACATCATGAGAATCTCCTCGATATTACAACTTGGCACTGACTTCTTCTGTTTTGGTTTCCAGCCACGTCAGGTCTGAGCTCGGGGCAGACAGAGAAACACTGATCTGCTCGTCTTGTTTAGTCGTATCTATCGATGCTTTAACTTTGACCTACAGAACAAAGACAGAACAGTATAACTCCATTTAGTTTAACGTGACATTCGATGAAAAATGAGAAATAGAAAAGATGAAAAATATTACTTTAAGTTCATTTTTTGTATTTTATATTTATAGTTCTTAAAAGAAAAAGAAAAAAACACACCCAGTACGTTCACAATGTTTTTCTGAAAACCATGTGAGACATTATTTTTAAATCATTGCAGGAGCACTGAGGGGTGATGAAGAAACCCTTACAGTTGGAATGAATGCATCAAAAGAGTTTTCAGCGTTTGAAGTTCACGGTTTGATGATTAAAAACAGAAAAAAGTCTGTATGACTTACCTCACTATCCTCGGTTTTTGTGCTGCCTTCATCCCAAACACGAAAGTTAACGAGGACAGGGTTTTCAGAGTCAAATGCTTCCTTCAAGGCCTGAGTCCTAAAGTGGCTGTGCTGGAGAGCATTATCCACGTTTTTGTCATTCACACTTTTAATTCTGTACAGAATCAGGAAAAACATATATGAACAGTAAAAGTTCTTGTTAGTAGTTGTAGGTTTTGACTTTCAGTCTCTATGTTGTAACATGTTAGTGTGTCAGAAACAGTCAAATAAATTGTTAGTTTTGTTTGAAAAAAACAAAACAGGCCTATTAAACTTAATTTTTATTTATTTTGTTTGAATATGAAACAGAAGACTTGCCACGTCCTGACCAAACGCGTTTTCAACGGCAAAAAGGCATGTCACGCACGCAAGTGGACGCACTGGACCCAGTACCATGTCCTGACCAGAACGCGACGCGAAGCTGCGACGGAGGGGGGGAGGAGGAGCTTACCAGTACACCGAGTTCCTCACTGCACTCCGCCAGGCGAGGAGCTTTTTATTTCTGTCTCT
>JARVJN010000001.1:53904711-53916196 GCA_031763805.1 Argolebias nigripinnis
ATAATTCTCAATCAGGTCATCTGGACAGTTATTAAATCCATCCTTTCACTCCTTTCAGTCCACAGGAACAGCCACCAGTTCATCAGTGGCAGTATGAACTTTAATTTAACCCCTTGATTAGGATTTAACGTGGATCCTGATTACTGTACTAATTTCTACATCATTTCCTTTTATCTTGGTTTCAACCCTCTGGACATGAAATGAAATCTGAGGCTTTTTCTTAAGATTTTAAAGCGCGTTTTTTATTTTATTTATTAATTTTTTTGCATTCTGCAATGTTGCCCTCCAGGGATGAGGTACAAACCTGAAGCTTAAGAGAATCAAATCCTGTGGTAGCAGTGGATCTCTTGGGAGGCTTACGGTACTAGCAAAAATTTATTCACTGGAGGTTACAAAACTGAGAAAAACCACAAAGGGGATTCAAAAAACAAAACAAACAAACATTTTTTTTTTCATGAAGAAATTTCATTTTTATTTATGATAACAAAAATAATTAGAATATAAACTATACATTTACAGGCAGATCTTCTCAGTAGTAGAAATATTCATACTAAATGCTTTGCTTGAGACTCAGACCCAGTTTACACAACAACGATTCGATGAAAACAGATTTTTTTTCTTATTTCTATTAACACATTTACATGAAAACCTTCTAAGGTAATTACAATCTCTGTTTACACAGCAACGGTAGACATGGAAAAGGTGTAATTCCCTCACCACGTCACTAGTTGGTGCTATGTTCTTTGAAACTTGAAACTACAAGTGCATGAGTAAAAAAAAAAGTTCTAAATGTTCTAACATTTCTATCACAAGAAAACTGCCATAACAAAAGCCCCGGTGATGTCCAAACGGAAAGCAGTTATAGATTTATAAGAGGCAGAAGCACAAACAATACTCTGGTATCTGCCATGGTCAATAGTTTCTTCTTCTGTGGATTATAGGAAGCCTTTATGTTTTGTGTCATACTGCGCATGAGCCAGGGATTCCCTGGCAGAAAATATCTATTTTTTCTGTTTTCACTACAACGGACACAATGATGTTTTTGAACCATTGCACTTTGGAAACCATTCTCAAATTGTGAGCTGTTGTCAGAGAAAAATATTCCCTATTTTTGTGTAAATGAACAGTGCAAACGCAACGAAACTCTTTCATTTTCACCAGAAATCGTTTTTGTGTAAACAGGTCCTCAAAATAAAATCAGATTACAATACTGAAACCAGCCAGCTTCTAGTCTTCGTTCTTTCATCTTGAATATTTATCGCACTTTTTGCATAAATTAACAAGTCCTGCAACTTATAGTCTGAAGCGACTAATTTATGTTTTTTCCCCCATATTTATAACCCAATTTTTGGCTGAGATCTGACAATTTCATTCATAAATTGAACACTACCATTTTCAGCCGCTAGAGGGCCTTCGACCAGTATGACAAGCCAAGTGTCTCATTAATAGGTAAAAGTAGCAATTAATGAGACACTTGGTTTGCTATACCAAAGCCACCTTTGTCTCACTCCGGAACTTCTGGAGATTAATTTTTCCATGCCGCACAAGCAAAATATAGTTTATTTGACAGCAGTTTTGTTTGGTGTTTCCTCAGACTGAAGAAGTTTTCCGGATGGAGGGCAAAACTTCTCAGCAAAAATAAAGAAAGTATCCAGGTGAGCTGACTGACCATTGTTGGATTTTATACCTGGATTACTGAGCATGGACTTTGGTGTTATCTTGTTAAATTTCAAAGAAATGCACAGCAAGTCCTCCCTCTGCGCGTTCCAGCAGCTGCAAATTGACTTTTGAAATAAAGCTTGTTTAAATCAGTAAAGTGCAGTTATTAAGGAAAATTTCAACTGAGACACACCTTTGCTATAATGTCCAGCAAACAAATAATTGTTTTTAGGTGTTAATCTTGTTAAATTCTTGTTGAAGTCCTCCTGTGCACGCTCCCGCGGCCGCCATTTGGCAGCCAATCAATTTTTGCCACAACACTAGCCCACATTTCCAGGTGGTCAGCGGTGACACATAATATATACGAGTTATAAGGCAAAGCAACATTTTTTTCTCCACTTTATTAGACATAATTAGACTGATGCGACTTATATGGCGGTGTGGCTTTTAAGGCGGAAAGTACGGTAGTTTACTTTCAGAAACATATACCTTTAACATGGATCTTAAAAATCCAAAATAAAGAAAATCCAGTAATTTTAGGTTACTGCTGTTTTCACAAACTTACGCATTTAAAATGCATAAAAATGAATAAAGGACTAAGTGTTTGGTTGCAGAAACATTCTACCTCTTCTGTTAACAGATTTTTCTTCTGCTGTACTAAAGTTTTTTTTCATGCATGACATTTTATTCCCCGACTATGAATATTTTATGCTTACCACTCGAGTGAACTCACTTGATTATTTACAGTAAAGATTATCTAAAGAAGTTTTCACACACGCACAATTCTTCTAGAAGAGTCCAGTTTTCATTAATATGAAATAGGCCACACCAATGTCCAGATTGCTTTCATTGATTTATGTCTCAAAACAGCAACAGGGCCCGAGCTGAAAGAGTAGAACAGATTCATTTTGGTGGTTTATTTTGTAAATGGATGAATGGTTGATTTGATTTGTGAGAAAAAAAGAAAAGATAAGATTGAGAATATGGGGAGATACTTAAATAAATGTTGGTGAGCTCACTCTGCTGCAGTGAATCAGGACACGGGAGAAAAGGTTTTCAGTAACAAAGAGCAGACTCGTCAGATCTTGTGCTGAAAAATAAACATTTGTCTCCATGGCAATCTCTTATTCAGGGCAATATTAACATTGATGTTACAGAGCTGAGCAGAGTGACAAAATTGCATCTTCCTTTTAACAGTCACGAGTGTCATTTCTTCTGGGGTTCAGATGCTCTGAACCAATCTAATCCATTGCTTGCATACAGCATGTTACATCAACGCCTCTTTGTCGCTTCATGTGCACAGTTTATTTATGAGTTTACGCGAAGGATAGACTGAGCATGTGTGTGAAGTCATGTTTTGCTTGGTGTTACCAGCAGTTTCCATAAAAGTCATTCTGCTGGTAAATTATTTTGAGTTTCTAGACTAACGTCAATAAAAAGCTGAGACAGGAAATATAGTCCTTCTGGATCTCAACGTCTTTTCTCTCGTCTCTCACACCGGCACTGTGCTTGCTGTGACAACAGTTGAGCTCTAGCTCTGCCGGCTATTATCTATCACAAAGAAAATCCTGCATGACTTGGAGAGTGATAATGGCAAAACGAGCCAATTTCAGAGTCGCAACAACTGGAATAGGTCAAGCAGGACGAGGGAGTGTCTCCTCCTGTGAGAAAGTGAGATGTACAGCAGTCACTGTGACATTGTGAAGATGTTTGGCCACCCACAGCTACAACTGACAGGCATCTGGTTCCCTCAGTGTTCAAGCTTATTCAGCCTGGGTGAGATCCTACCAGCAGGAGAGCCACTAATAACATGCATAGTCCAGTCATGCAGGACTAGACAACTTTTCAGTCATGGTAGATATGTTTCTATCCCCCTCTCTTTTTAAGAAAAAAATAAAACGTGCCATGAATGCATCAAAAATTTAAAAAGTGAGGGACATGGCATACACTAAGCAACCGCGGATATCGTAGATGACTCATACAAGTGATGATATTGAAATTTGACCCCCTTGTAGTTGAAGCCAGCAGAGTAAAAGGAACACACAGAGACCTGTAGCTCTAATGAGAGCATGGCCATGTTGAACACGTTGCCACTGAAAATGACTTGTTTGCTCACAATAACATTAAATCCTCAGGAAAGGCCTTTTCATGTCGGCCACCTTTGTGTGTATACAGGGCGAGTGTTAAATACACATTTATTTATTTATAGTATACAATTCATACTCACTGGGGGGTCCTGGTCTTCAGCAAAAACAGTGGTGATGACTGTTCCTTTCTCGGCATTGGGTGCCACCAAGCCTTTGTACAAGTCCTGAGCAAAGACAGGGGCGAAGTCATTCATATCCTGAAAAAACAAACAGATGGACGATTAGCATCCTGGTCGTATTTGTTTATCAGTCTGTTTTTATTTAAATATTGAAGGCAACAAGCTAATTAAAAGAGCAGGAAAGACATATGCCATCAGTACCTATACGTTAGTTAATTGCGCAACAGTTTGGTTAAACAAATTCATATTTTGTAACCTTTACATTCTGGTGACTAAACCCTCAAACATAAAAATTGCATTTAGTCATGATATCAATTTGGTGCAAAATGATAACCCAAAATTTTCATACTGGAAAGCGCAAGATGTAAAACCAACAGTTTAAAAATAAAAGTTTAAACTGCCAGTCCTCTCTATTTAAAGGTGTGTCGGAGTTTTCAGTATAAAGCAAGGCTCAATAACGAGTAACACAAGAGCCACTGTTTGCCAACATTAAATCAAGCTGAAGCATCAGGGCCAGCTGAGCAGGGTGAAGGTTAAAAGTCCCAGCAATAGAGATAAAAGCAGGACTAATTTGCCTATCCAGTGTTTTCCTCGGACTATGCTTGGGCTTGACGCCCAGTTATATTAAGAACTGCCAAAGTAGATTAGGCAGTCCATTCAAATACTTATCTTGATTTATTTTTACGGTCTTAAAAGACTAGAAAGTTGCATGCAGTGCATTAATTCAGTCCGTCTCTACTCATCCTATGTATTCATCATATGCACGTGTAAAATTGGAAGAAAAAAACAACAACACATTAAATCAATAAATAAAGCTAGTGAAGTAGGAAGGGTGTTTTGTTAAGTTATTATTGTCTTAGTGTTTGTTTTATTCTAAATTAATGATTATTAGATCATTATTTTCCTACATATCAAAACAAACCTGCTCATTTAAACAATTCTAAATAAAAAAAATGGATAAAAAATAATATGGCAAGATAAATAAAGGCAAATATCAAAATATTATTTCCTAAAGAAATCATAAATAAAGTAAAAATACACTAAATACTGTATAATGACAGTTACCAAAAATAATAACATGGTACTACCAGTATTAAATGGGATTGCTAACCACAAATCAGTAAAAACTAGATTAGACAAAAATATATGAATAAAATGAACAAGCTCAAAGACATATCAATAGATAAAAATGTGATTTTGATGAACGGAGGAAGGTAAAATGGGTTTCTTCATTGCTGGCAGAGAGGTTTTAGAACACTTTGTCAATATTTATCTACATCAAATTAAAATAAAACTACAACTTTTCTGATGCACAGCCTTTAATTTTAAACAATAACCAAAAAAAAAGCTAACTATTGGAACAAATCAAATTTTCATCATAAATATGCCACATAAAATGAGCAGAATAACCTCCCAGAGAGCCTATTGAAAAAGGCTAATTGTGGTTTATTGCATAGAAAGGGGGACAAATATCTAATTTTTGCTCCTGTCTATAATAGGACAATAAATTAACATCAGATAAGGATGCTGTTCAAGGTATTTTTCATCTTTAGTCTAAATACAGTACAAAAATACCCTGAGATACGACAGTTTAGATGCTTTTTAGCACATAAAAACATGTAATTACACATTCCCTTAATTATTATTAATAATGTTCTCTGATTAAGTAATAAACTGCTATAAATCATCACTAAGAAAGTTTACAAAGAAACTAAATCTTAAATTTTTGTTGTTGTTTTTCACTTCCCACTGCTCTAACTGAGCCAAGGACAACCATCCATTTTACAAAGTCAGTGGTGGAGAGCAGCCTCACTGTAATAAATACACAATTTTAGTGTTTTCAAGGAGAAAATCTATGATTGGTTTTTGCATTTCAACACAGAGCTTGATCATTTTATCTTAAATATTTACCAGGAAGCTTATGTTGTGCAACATATACACATAGTGTGTATAAACTAAAGACAAAAGCATCAATATGCACTTACCAAAGGACACACATTCGTGAAGTGATTAATATAACACAAATTATATTAAGAACAGCAAAACAAGCACAACTCTGATTCCATCACAACTAGCTATATAGAATTTGACACTCAAATACAAAATACAAAGATAAAAGTGGACCCGAATGTCTTAAATTAAATCTCTAGTGGTACCACAAGAATAAAAAAGGAAGTAAAATCAATGAAATCAAGCCTGACAGATGGCATGAATCCATTAGGCTCATTCTAAGTCATCTTGAATGGCAGACACCAGTTTGATATCAGTGTCTGTGCAATCTCTTATCCTACCAAAACACTGTTTGTGGATGACAGCACACAGAATGCTACAAAGCCTGTCCTTATCAAAAGACAAACTGTCTATAGGCAGAAAAAAAACCCAGCTTAAATAAAGCTCAATGCCTGTCCATGCAACATCGACAACTTCATTCTCCCGACTTTGACGGGTGGACTGAATTCAAAAGCAGAGCAATAGCCATGCTCACTTTTTTTTTTAAATAATCATATTGAAACTACATGATATTTGCTGTAATACACATGAATATTATTGCTTGGCTTGTACCGTATTTTTTGGCCTGTAAGTCGTGTTTTTTTTTTGTTTTGTTTTTTTGCACAATTTGCAACTTATACGCCAAAGTGACATATTTATGGATTTTTTCCAATATATATAATCCAATTTTTGGCTGAGCTATGATTGTTTTCATTAATTATGATACCATTTTCAGCTGCTAGAGGGCACAAAAGTAGTATGGCATGCCATTGTGTCATGTAAAAGGTAAAAGTGACTATTAATGACACAATCGGCTTGCCGTAGCCTGCCACCTTCGTCCAGCTCGCTTGGAGCAACCGTCAAATCAGCTTCATTTTGCTGTGCCGCCCTGTCGAAATACAGCTAATTTGACCATTAAAGTGCATTTAGTAAGTAAAAGTTCAACTGAGACCCACCTTTGCTATAATGTCGAGCAAACAAATACAGTAATTGTTTTTAGGTGGTTATCTTGTTAAATTTCGGAGAAAGGCACAGCGAGTTGTTCTCTTCACGTTCTCACTTCGGCTTTTGAAAATGCAGCTGATTTGACTGTCAAAGTGCGATTATTAAGAAAAAGTTATACTGAGACACATCATCACTATAATTTTGAGCAAACAAATAATTGTTTTCAAGTGTTAATCTTGTTAAATTCCTGTTAAAGTCCTCCTGTGCACGCTCCCGGGGCCACCATTTGGCAGCCAATCGATTTTTTAAAAGTGAGTGAGTAGGTGATTGGATCAGGAGGTTAAAATATGATATACAAACATAACATAAGAACCTTCTGCAACAGGTAGCACATTCTAGTAACGGTGACGTTGCAGTGTTGCAATATGTTTTTAATTTTCTTTAGGGTTATGGCCCTTTCAAGCTGTTATACCTGTGAATACTAATCACTGCATGCTCCCCCCTGTCCAATGCTACATAATAAAGACGTGGAAAAGAGAGAACTTTATATCTGGAGGTTCTTACTGTGATGCGGATGGTGACAGTAGTGAGCCCCGGGGTCATTACCCCTCCTTGGTCGACAGCTTCCACCTGAAAAGTGTAAGAGGTATTCGTGCCCATTGCTGCCAGGCTCTCAAAGTCAAGGATCTGCATTAGAGCCAATTCCCCGGTGACAAGATTCAGAGAAAACATCTGCTTTGCCGATTCAGTCTTAATCCGATATGTGACATTTGAAAAGAGGTCTGGGTCCACCGCCTGCAAGACAGACATGCAAGAAGAAGTAAGATGAAAACTTAAAACTACCCTCAAAAATAAGCATAGGCAAACATTTCTATAAAGACTTGAGATTTATGGGTAATATTTAGGAAAGCTAAAGATTTTCAGATGGGGAATTTTCTAAACCAATGTCCAATCATAAACTAGAGTCAGGAATTTTGATTTTTATCTGTCTCCATCTTTTTCATTACCGGTAACTTCCCATGCAATGCTTTCCCCCACCAATCAATAGGCCAGCTAACCTTGTATTAGTCAAGAACACGTAAAAGTAAATGGCTACATTCAAAATTGAAAGAAAATTTCAAATATGTTAGACAAAAGCATGGCCTTGAGCACCACTGAACTTTTCATTGAATGCACAAACACAAGCGATCAATATATGATTCACAAACAACTTGAAGTGAGCCAGGCCTTGAATCAAGACCAGAACAGCTGGTGGGGCACCATGATCAGATGATGTAAGGAAGCTTTCCAACCCTAAAGATGAGGAAATCATCTTGAAATGGGAGGGGTCCCTAAATCAAGTGAAAAAGCTTTTTTGATTGCTTATAAGTGGAACAACAAATTTGGTCAAAGGCTATGAAAATGAAAAAAAAATATTAAGAGAAATATATAATTTTCCTATTGAAAAGAAAAGCCTAATTCGTGAAAAATCCATTAACAATTTTTAAAACACTTTCCAAACTGTTTGCCACTTATCCATCAAACTCCAGTCAGGTCATCTGGACAGTTTATTTTTATTTTATTTATTTATTTATTTTTATTTTTTTGTTGAGACATTTTATCCTTTATTCAAAGGACTTATAATAATAATATTAATAATAATAATAATAATAATGAATTTAAATTATAACGCACTTTTCTTTAATGAAAATCTCATTGACTTCATCAATGTGAGGAGCCACAAACAAACTGTGTCTCACAAGCAGCACAATCACATAGTGGACCAACCAGTTTGCTGGTGTTAAGATGGTCTCAACAACAACAACAACAACAACAACAACAAAAGAAACTGTCCAGATGACCTGACTGAACTTTGTTGTATTTTTAACCTGGATAATTGAGCATGAGCTTTGATGTTTTGAACCACTTTGACTATGGCTGCCTGCGACGAGTCGACGGAGAGAGGGTGGACCCCAGGAATCAACTTATCACCAGAAAACTGGTTGGTCCACTATGCGAGTGTGCTGCTTGTGGGACACAGTTTTTTGTGGCTCCTTGGACTGATGAAGTTCTTTGGATGAAGGACAAAACATCTCAACAACAACAACAAAACTGTCCAGATGACTTGATTAAATGTTGTTGGAATTTTTTACCTGGATTATTGAGCATGAACCTTAATGCTTCCACTGATTTCAATGCTGATAAGCCAGAATTTGCTAATTACCATAAGCACAAGGTGATGGATTAAAAACAAATAAATAAACAACTTTTTTTTTTAAACATAGCAAAAATCCACAACTTTTAGGTATGTATCCTGCTATTCCTCTCATTTTAGAGTTGGAAAGTTGTTTTATGGGTTATTATAGTGCCACACTGTCACTGTCAATCAAAGCCCTCAGCTTCTTTTTCCTCTTCCTTCTTTTTTCTCACACTCTCTGCCTCCTGCTATACTCCCATCTGGGGAGATGTCACTCACAATATGCCGGCAATTACTCGCCCCTCTGCTCAGCTTTGCTCTACATGTGCAGGGTTTCTCTGTGGCTCACTTTAATACAGCCATGCACACTGATAGTTGATGGTGTTTAAGCTAAAGGCACATTTTTTCACACTGATGGGTGATGGCGTTTAAGGTAAAGGTACATTTTTTCTCAGCTCTTCTTCTATTTTTGATTTTAACTTGGCATTTGCCTCCAAAAGGATTCTCAACCAAAGCCTAAATGTGACTCATAAGAAAGAAAAACTTCTTTAAGTCTTGTTCTGTCTGAAAGGGCCTAGATATTTGCCATCTGAGTATAAGAAATAGAAGAAGTCTCCAGGAAGGATGTATATTTGTTTGTGTAAATGACTACCTGAATGATTTTCACAATTTAAACAATAGAAAAACAATCCAACAAAGTTAAGTCAGGTCATCTGGACAGTTTATATATTTTTCCTTCTTTTTTTTTTTTTGAGACATTTCGACCTTCATCCAAAGGACTTCATCAGTCCGAGGAGCCACAACAAACTCAGTTCTACAAGCAACAAACTCACAGAGTGGGTCAACCAGTTTGAGTTTGTTATGGCTTCTCGGACTGATGAATTTGATGAAGGAAGGTTGAAACCTCTCAAAAAATAAATAAATAAAAAGAAAGATGGAAAGAAAATAAAGAAACTATCCAGATGTCTTGACTTAACTTTGTTGGATTTTTTTTACCTGGATTATTGAGCATAAACTGTGATGTTTTGAACCACCTTGGCTATGGCTACCTCAGAGGAGCCGATGGTGGAGAGGGTGGGCTCCAGAAACCATCTTATCACCAGAAAACTGGTTGGCCCACTATGAAAGTGTGCTACTTGTGGGACTGAATTTGTTGTGACTCCTAGGACTGATGAAGTCCTTTGGATGAATGATGAAACGTCTAAAAAAAATGTAGAAACCGTCCAGATGACCTGACTTAACTTTGTTGGATTATTTTTATCTGGATTGTTTAGCATGCACTTTGGGAAAAATTTAAAAATAAAAATAACACATTTTGTTAATAATACAAAAAATAAATACAAGACTTGAAAATAAACTTACACTTAGTTTCAGAACCACAGTTCCCACGGCGGTGTTCTCCGGTACGTTCACCAAATAGGTTTCTTGGGAGAAGGCTGGGCTGTTGTCATCTATGTCTAAAACTTTGACTGAAACCATCAGCGTAGTTCGCCGGGGATCCACTGCACCGTCTGAGGCCTCGATGACCAGGTCATACTGGCTCCTTAACTCCCTGTCCAGACGTACTCTTGTGTAGATGCTTCCATTAGCACTGATTGTAAACAAGTCAGGATGATTGACAATTCGGTAGTAAACCTGGCCATTAACTCCCGCATCAGGATCTGTAGCCTGAGGAGAAAGGATATAATTAGCATTGGCAGTGTTAGTATTTAGTGATGTGTAGTTAGAGCAGGAAGAAGCAAAATGTCAGAATTTCAGCTTTTTTTTAAAACAAATTTGAGATGTGCTAGTGGCAACATTGTTTTCAAGCAACTAAAATGTAAACATTGTCAGGCTGTCAAAGCAAGCAACAAAAAAAAAAGATCACTGTTTTTTTTGCACCACTAAAACCTCTTATTTGACAATATGGTGACGAGACACACTGAACTGAAATGGTGAGATATGCAACTATAATTATCAAATGAAAACATAATAAATTGTTAATGATGAATCAACAGTTCATGCTCATCCAGGTTACAAATAACAATGTTCAATCAGGTCATCTGTGGGACCTCTGGGTAGTTGTGGGACTCCAGTTTGTTCGTGGCTTCTCGGACTGAAGAAGTCCTTTGGATGAAGGACGAAATGTCTCAGCAAAAAAATATTAAACCGTCCAGATGACCTGGCTGAACGTTGCTGGGTTTGTAACCTGGATTATTGAGCAAGAACTGTTGGGCGTTTTGAAACATTTTGGCATGGCTACCTTGGAGAAGTTGACAGGGGAGAGGGAGGGCCCCATAAACCATGTTATCACCAGCAAACTATTTTTTTCCCAATATGGGAATGTGGTATTTGTGGGACTCAAGTCTGTATATATATATATATATATATATATATACAGGTGGTCCCCGACTTACGAGCGAGTTCCGTACCTGCGAGTACCTCGTAACACGGAAATCTCGTAATTCGGA
>JARVJN010000001.1:54036928-54047235 GCA_031763805.1 Argolebias nigripinnis
ATGGAGTTAACATGCTAACAGTCCTTCCTGTAAACAGTTTGGACCGCGTGAAGCCGCACGAAGCTGCAGAGCTTGGACATGCAACGAGCTAACATGCAAACAGACGGAGACAGGCTTGACCATCAAAGTAAGAAATTAACTTATTATTACTGTATTTCTCCAAATGTACTGTAAGTGTTTTTGAATAATTATGTAGGGTACTGTGTTAGGATAGGCAAAGTGCTTGGTAACTTGTTAACTGTACATTACCGTACATGTATGTGTATAAGTGGCAGCTCGTGTGTTTTCCGACACGGCAATTTTCGTGTTACGAACGGCCATAGGAACGGAACTCGTTCGTAAGTCTGCGATCACCTTATAATTTTTACTAACTGATGTTTTTGCATGTTTTTGTACAGAGCTCTGAGATGATGTTTGTTGTAAATTGTCATTATGCAAATAAACTGAAAATGAATTGAACTGAAGCTATCTTAAAGTTAAAGTTAGCAAAAGTAGCTCCTTAAAAAACTAGATTCACATCAGCTGTGTGGAAAGTGTGGAATATTATTTATTTAGCTTTTATAATAACAGATAAAAGCCTGCCGGTAAACTTTATAAATACTGTATGTATTTCAGATGTTCACACAGTCTTTTGCCATTTAAAATACAGTGTAGCACAAATAATGAACATGCGATTGCATCATAAATTGTGGGAATAAATTTCTCTTCAGTTTGTCAATAGAATGTGACATATTCACCAACACATTTAAACATAATAATTCTTGTTGAAATTTTGCACTTTACATACACCTTGAATTCTCAGTTATGAGTTACCAATAGAAAAAAGGAAAAAATGTTGAATGTGATTGGGGGTGCAATGTAGTCAACTATGGACACTTGGGAATCTAATCCCCAAGATAACTATTCTACCACAGGTACACAGCTGTAAAACATATTGCAGTAGTCGATGTTGAGTAGTCACTATAGAGGGCCATCTCGGGATACAGCTGTGTTACTGCATTTCTGCAGTGAATGTGCACACACACCACACAGCTGGTTGGCTTTCAGCCTAATGAAGCTGATGCAAAAATCCACCCTCTGCTCAAACAATAGCTGGAATTCTGCAGCTCAGCTCTTCTTTGAGGCAAAATAAAAGCATAAAGACTTTATTTTTGAATTAATAATTAAACAAATACAAAAAAAATAGTAGTTAAATTGAAATAGAGATGTGCTGTGTGGTGTACATTTTGCATGATATCTGTTTTGGGAGTAAAGAATACAATCACTTGTTCAGACGCAAACCACATTTCTTCATTTTGTCCTAACAAAAAGTTGAATGTGACTCTCTCTGGAACCTATTGGTTTAATTGTGTACATGACTTCATCTTTATTAGTCACTAGAGGTGTAAACTGTGTTTATGATATGACTTTTTTTTAAGTGACCAGAAAAGGGTAGGAATGGGCAGCTGCCGGCACTACCCCCTCCCAAAAAAAAACTTGTGTAAATGAACAAATAATCCCAACAGTACTGTGTGAGGTATAAGTAGGTACATATTGGAGGAGAAAGGCTATATTTAAATGTTTTCTCTTGGGCAGACTATTCTTCACTTCAGACTGCCCTCATTGCTCTGCTCTCTTTGTCCCTTTATCAGGTTAACCACACAGACAGCAGGGCAAAGGCTCTAATCACACTCCAAGTGCACAGTTCAGCACACACATGCTCACACTGTGCTCCAAGATGGGCCTGTTGGTACACACTGCAGGCAGCTCAAGGCATGGCCTTACAAAGAGTACCCCTGCCCACCTTGTGAAGCCCAGAGCGTGATTACAGCCTCGTGGTGAAAAGATTAAAAACCCTCCGCCTCCCCTCTCTGTCGCTCCACTACTTCCCCACCCCACAGACCTCTGCTGCTGCTGCCAGACACAGTCTGCACATCTGGCTCCTAATCAGACAATCCAAAAATAGACAAACAATTGTGGGTCAGAGTGGATGTGCAGATGGGAATGGAAGGAGGAGGCGAGCCACGGGCAGAGGGATGCAGAAAGAATGAGAACGTAAGGAAGGTTAATGCTGAATGGTTCTCCCACTATATTAACAAAAGCACCTCTCTCTACACACAAACGTGACTGAGCACAGATGTGTGTGCTACATACATTTTGACGTGCAAATGGGAAAGAGTTGGAAGTATGGGCAGACTACTTGTCTGCAATGCTCTGGAGTGGAATTAAACCTTTCATCAACCTTTTATTAAATGGTACATTGCACACACACAAGAAACGATGGACACATAGAAGTGCAGGGCAAGATTTACACACATATGTGTAATTAAACATTTGTCTTTGCTGTTAAATACTAAAGAGCTTTCAACTGAATTACAGCAGGGTCATAAGCACATTTTCAATGTTGGGAACATTTAAAATAATTTTGTCCTAACAAAATGTTGAATGTGATAAATAATGGAAATTGACTCAAATGACTGAAATGGTATAGAAAAAAATGCAGATGAAGAAATGTGGCTGACAATAAAGGGAAAATGGAGCAATAAACACCATAACCATTCTTAGATCAACTTTCACTCCCTACCCCACGACAGTAAGTCCTTTGCTGGCACTTTCAGATCCATTCAGATTCATTTTCAGGTCATAACTAGTTCTGTTTGAAATAAGTCACATTACAGGCTGCAGCCTCATTCATAATCAGTAAAAATTGTTTTTTATTTTTATGACACGGTCACAGAACCTGCAAAAATGCATGAATATAAATAAGATAGAAGTTATTAAATTAGCAAGATTAGAAAAAAGTTTTAATTTAAATTTGTAATTGTATGTATTAGAGTACATTTAATGTGTTACAAAAAAGTATAAGAAGGCACAAGTTTAAGAATCTCGTTCAGTGAATTTTGTAATTTCAACACTTTAGCTTTAATTTGTCTTCATTATTTACAGTTTAGCAAAATATACAATTAAAAATTACATACACTGCAAATTCAGCTACTCTCACTAGATGCCTTTTTAAAATTGTAATTCATTCAACCTTTATTTATACAAGCTAGTCTCATTGAGTCATGAGGACTAATTTACAAGGGAGACCTGTTTTAAACAAAAAGCATAAATGAGGTTTATACATTTATATGAAAGCATATACAATTCAAAGTACAGTATATAAAATAAGTGATATAAAACAAAATAAAAGGAGGAGCAAAGAGAAGGCTATTTTGCAAAATTTGGTCCGCAATGAGGGTACACTGCAGGTAATGATGTCTTGGGCATGCACGCTGTATCTGCACTGACAATGTGACATGTAACATACTGTATGTCACAGATGAAGATGAAGACATATGGAGGCAACAAACTAAGAAGTGATTTAAAGATTAAAATGAACAAGTGTGAGAGTACACAAAGTTAATGATGTCCAGTTGACCAATGAATACAGGGTGCAGTGAAGGGCACGGTAGTTTTAGCCATTTATTAATCTTAGTGCACTGTAGTAGATAGCATCAGTATCTGCATGGTGCTTACAGGAGCATTCATGTAAATAATGTCACCATAGTCAATGGAGGGAAGGAAAGTAGCAGTTACAAGGTGTTTCCTAGCATTCAGAGTTAGACAGGATCTGTTTCTAAAAAAGAAACCCAGTTTTACTTTCAGTTTCTTTACCAAGTTGTTGATATGGGGCTTAAAAGAGAGATGTGAATCAACCAAGACACCCAAGTATTTATAAGAATTGAGAAACTCAATAGGGACACCATTTGAAGATAAAATAGAAGGAAGGACTTCTGGTACTGACTTCCTGTATGAAAACATCCCTTAGTTTTTAATCAGCATATTTAGCACCAGTTTGTGATGGAACAAATCTGACTGGATGATGTCAAAAGCAGACTGCAAAAGCTGGAAAATCTTACAACTATTCTAGCTTGACAATAAACTACTGTCGTTGGCATAGAAATATAAGGGTGAATCAGGAATGATCTGACCTACATTACTCGTGTAAATTGTGAAGAGGGTGGGTCCTAAGACTGAACCTTGTGGTGCACCATTGTTAACAATGATTCAAGGATTCAAGGTTCTTTATTTGTCATACACACCTCATGCGGAGGTGGAACGAAATTGTGTACACAGGGTCCCAGTTACAGCCAACAAAAATATAAAATGTACAAGAAAAACAGTAATAACATCTAAGATATGAACTAAGAAAAATGTAAAAAATGAGATTATCAGTATTAAGATATGGCATATACTGTACTATGAAACTAAAGGAACTCTGTGCTGAAAGATGAATTTTAGAGATCCTGAAATGCGGACCAACTTTGATTAGAGTACTTCAGTTCCCCAATATTATCCTGTATAAATGTGTGCGGATGGATAAAGGTTGTACGTGAACTGAGCAGAGTTTATCAAACAATTCCTTGTATAAATGAGTTCAGCATATTTCTTGACGTTTTTACAGGGGTAATAATGATGTCACCTTCTTGTTTAAACATCAGCAAGGAAAACACCAGAAAAACATTAAATGACCTAAAAACTGATAATCTAAATTTACTGGGTGGAAGGCTCTAACTAACTGAAGAATGAGTCACATTTACAGAGAACCCAAAACTGATTAAATCAAGTAAACACAACCAAACGGTCTCTGGTTACTCTAACAAAGTTAAGTCAGGTCCTCTGGATAGATTCTAATCTTTAGAATCTGTCCAGATGACCTGATTTAACCTTGTTAGATTTATCTCCCTGGATTATTGAGCATGCACCAGGATGTCTCTGGTTACATTTCCAGCTGAGCCGTGACACAAAGTGTTTGTCCAGATTCAGCAACATCCAGAAACAACTAACATGGTCCAGAGCTTCACAGTAATTCATGTGTCTCATCGTCGTGACTGGCTCAGTCCAGCATATTCTCATTTGAACATGTCACATTTGTTGCTTGTTCAGCAATGTTTAGTGATTTTGTGCTGCACCTTTCTGTTGCTTCGTTTGACCCAGAGAAAATCTCTACCACATCACTGTTATTTTGATGTGGTAACAGATTTTTACCGGGGACTCATTTACAAGAGAGACCTGATGTTAACAAAGAGTGATGACAGCACTGGACAACAAAGACAAGAATAGACAGTCATAGAAGGAAGCATAAAAATTAAAAAGAACAAATTAAAGAAAATCGTATTAACAAATGAAACAAAAAAAAACAGCTAGGTTGTAAGGCAATGTAGAAAACTAAAAACAGGAACATGTCTGCTGTAGTTTTTGTCAGGAACTGAACAGATGTTTGAAGCCACTTAGAGAGGTCAAGGTGAAGAGAGCTTCAGATATTTTTGCAAGATATTCCAGGAAACAGGAGCGGAATCAGAGAAGGCCCTTTTGCCTAGATCAGTCTGATCTAATTCTGTTATGATCTGACCTGGTCCGATCTGTTTTATGTTGGTGCTGATCTGTTTCATGTTGCTGTGTTCATTCGTGCTCATCTGCTCACACAGACTCATGTTCATGCTGCTGTTCAGCATATTGCTTTTATACTATTAGTGCTTAGTGTATTTTTTGTTAAATATTTTTCTTAGTTCATATCTTAGATCTTATTACTGTTTTTCTTTCACATTTTATACTTTTGTTGGATATAACTGGGACCCTGTGTACGCAATTACGTTCCACCGCATGTACCACATGTGATGCGTATGACAAATAAAGAACCGTAAATCCTTGAATCAATTTTGTGTTCCAGTCAGTCATAATCAGCTCTCAGTCCTGTAGGCAATGGTTTCACAGAATTTACAAGCCCATCTTTGACCTGCAAAAATACCTTCAAAAATACCCTTTTCTTACTCTTCTACATTTGACGTGATGCTAGCTCTAAGCTGTTATGCTTCATTAACAAAAACTTTGTGGAGTTAAAGACCTAGCATTACTGAAAGAAAGTGTATCCCCCCATAAGTTTGACACTAATATTTTTATGTGTTGAGAAATGTCGAATGTATTGCTATTTTGTTTATATCTTAAACATAATGCCATACCATACCATTTTATTCATAGAGCACTTAAAACAGCGACAAGGCCAACCAAAATGCAGTACAAACAGAAAAACAGGCAACACAAAGCAACATACAAAATGAAATAAAATCAGAATATAAACATTAAAACATTGCTGATAATAAATATAACAACTAACCTGTGTGAAGCAAACAGGTTCAAACACAGACCATCTGGTGTTGAAAGCTACGGAATGGTAATACGTTTTAAGCGGGATTTGAAAACCGAGAGGGAGGGTGCCTGTCTGACAAGCTGACTCATTCCAAAGTCTTGGGCCTGCGACATAGAAGGCCCTGTCACCTCTGCGTTTAAGACGAGTTCCTGGAACTGTGAGAAGTAACTGTTCCGCTGACCTCAAAGAACATGGTGGGACATACGGCTGTAGCCAGTCAGAGAGATGGGGGTGCAAAACTGTTCAGCGATTTGTAGACATACAAGAGTATTTTGAACTGGATTTGGAGGTAAACGGGTAGCCAGTGCAGGGAGGCCAAACTGGTGTAATGTGCTCTCTTTTGCCTGTACTGGTTAAAAATCAGGTTGCTGCATTCTGGACTAGTTGTAGTCATGCAATGGAGGTGTGACTAAACCCAAACATGAGTGAATAACAGTAATAGATGTTATGCATGCATTTATTACTGTCTCCAGGTTATCTTTGGACAGTAAGTGCTTCAGCTTAAACAGTTGCCTCAGTTGGAAAAAACAGAATTTAACAGTCATGTTTACCTGACTGTTTTCATGGAAAGGTCCATTATCACTCCCAGATTTGTGACTGTTTTTCTGACAGGGCTAGAGCGGAAAGGTCGATGCAGTGGTTTGTGATTGTGTCATTGGGAGGTAACAACATGACTTCAGACTTCTTGTCATTGAAACTTAAGAAAGTTAAAGCCATCCAGTCCCTGATGTCATCAGGGCAGTCGAGCAGAGGTTGAATAGAGCATGTACCACTATGTCTTAGGGGGAAGTAAATTTGACAGTCATCGGTATAGAAGTGAAAGGGTATGTTGTGTTTCTGGAAAATAGCACTAAGTGGCATCAGGAATAAAACAAATAGGAGGGGACCCAGGATGGACCCCTGCGGAACCCCCCATTTAAGCTCTGCCGTTGCAGAACTAAAATCTTTGATGGAAACACAAAAGGATCTGTCAGCGAGGTAGGATCTGAACCAATTGAGGACTGACCCTGTGATGCCCATCCACTTCTCCAACCTAGCAATGAGGATCTCATGGTCAATGGTGTCAAAAGTGGATGTAAGGTCCAATAGGACAAGCAGCACAGAGTCACCAGTGTCTGTGGATAAGAAGATGTCATTAAAAACCTTCAGTAGGGCAGTTTCAGTGCTGTGGAGATTTACAGCCTATAGCGACAAGTCACAACAGAAGTATTATGACTGAAATATTTCAGGGCACTGAACATAAACGTTCATATCTATAAACGTAAGTTAACACTATATGAGGAGCAGATTGCTTTGAATTGAACTTCATTGCAGAACAGTGACAACAGTGACAAATCATAGCGTAGAAAAGTAGTAGAGAGTACTGTAAAGAGCAGAACTGGTCAAAGTCACCTATCAGTTAAGGCTGATAAACTTAACTTGTAACTTGCTAAGATATCATTGCAACACATTAAGGAGAATGCATACCTGTCACCTGGAATTGGAGACTCCAGGATTTCATAATTACATTTGTTAGCAAAACCCACAGTTCAGTTTTAGTCAGATTCCTGTCAGATTTGAGCTGAAAGGAATAAATTAAACAACACAGCCATAATGGCACCACACCTACAGGCTGCATGAGCAGACATATTAAAGCTATTTCTACACTTGTGCTTAGCATCTATCTTTCTCCACCCCTCACTGTGGGTGGCGGGTGTTATTTTGAATTCAAGAATACACATGACATACCTGTATGTTCCTCTTCTGTTAACACAGGTCAACTTTAAATGAAAGGTTTAATCCTTTTTATTTTATGGTTTAGTTTAACATAAATATCAAGGAAATTTAAATATGTTTATCAGAATGCCACAAATTATGGGGAATGGTGGTGCAGAGGTTAGAGAAGGTGGGCTTGTGATCAGAAGTTCGCCAGTTCAACTTCCTGGACTAACAACATCAAAATGTGGGTAGGAAAGGTGAAACACCCACACCTGTCTCCACCTTCATTTACCCCACTCTGGGCCCTTGAGCAAGGGCTCCACCATCTGCTCCACCAGCTCTCTGCTCCACACAGAGGGCTGTGGTAGCTCAGTTGTCTGTGGTTGAATCAGGAAGGGCATCCGGTGTAAAATCAATTGCCAAGTCTTCATGTGAGTTAGATCACCATGTCAACCCCCGAAGAAGAGAGCAGCCGAAAGAAAAACAAGAAGTTTCTGACGTGAAAGATAAGATTGTGTGTTTCACAATTCATTTTAAAAATAAATACATGAAATGTATCTTTTGTTTGTTCTTTCGGGATGTTCTGCATCCCAAAAGATTTCGTTCTTGTTCAGTCTGTTGAGAAATGGTGCGGTGGTTTTGGTTCTTTTCAAGTCAAGCCAGGTTTAGTTTTATTAAAACTGAAGATTCATTTTTCACATAAAGTCTATGAAATGTATGTTATGTTGTAATGTGAGTTTTTTGTTTTATCTTAGCTATATACTGTAGTTTAGTGTGAATTACAATGAGCAACACTAACGAACTCTAATAAAATCATCAGACTGCATTATTATGTCTAATTACAGTATTTAAATTAAACTGAATTTTACAACTTTAGATTATGACTCAGCTCTATAAATCTATTTAATTTAGACAATCTGTTGAGAACTTCTCCAGTCTCTCCAGATTAGCCATAATTATAAAACTTGATTTCATTTCTCTGAACTAAAAAGCTTAATTTAGCAAAGTTTAGTAACTTTTTATTTCCATCCATCCATTATCTTTACAGGCTTCTTCCTTTTCGGGTCACGGGGGGTCTGTTTGGGGCAAACCGTGGAAGAAAACGTGACGCAGGATCTCTGGCAGTATTGTGAGACCTCCGATACCCTCGAGTACGTGTTGGGGATGACTCTCAGCTGCTGCCACATCAAACATTAGCTCAGCATTTGTAAAATCAACACCATTAAATCAACTTTTGTGTTTGCTAAAGTTTATCATTGTATCAGCATCAAACTGTAGCTCAATGTAAAATCTACTGACCTGTTGCAACTCCTGTGTTTCTGATGGTCAGCTGGGTGATGCGGCCATCTTGAACTGTGGTAATGGATGTTTGTGACATGGTTGTGCAATGGTTAGAACTGCTGCTTTACAGTGAACATGTGTAGGTCCACCTCCTGGGCTGGTGACGGACATTTCTATGCCAAGAACTGCATGTTATGCAGACTCAACTTCATTTAAAACAATGTCCATCATCAGTGTGGACAGTCTGGCTCTGAGCCTGAGGGGCTGCAGGCTTCGAGGGCAGAAGAGTGAAAAAGTTGGACTGTGACACAGACTTCATCAGTTGTTTGTTTTCTTGGGATTGTTTTTGACAGCAAGATTTGAAGGTTGCTGTCAAAATGTTATTCTTTAATCTCCTGAAATCGCTGGAAACCCCTGGCAGGTGTCGAGCTTAACGTGACTGAGCGGAGCAAACATTTATCTGGAAAAACATCAACTCTACCTGCAAGTCCATCATCCACCATTATTTGTTTATGCTCTGACAATGAGATTTGAACCTGAGCCTTAAACTTATGTATAATGCATGAGAATAATGCAAAACATATTTGTTTTACTGAAGCTACACACAACCCAGAAAAGACCATGGCCCTCATGTATGAAAGAGTGCACAGCTTTCACACTGAGTGTTGACAGATGGAAAAAAATGAAAAGTTCTGTCCGTCCGTACATACCTGCTTCTTCTTTTCAGGTCATGGGGGTCAAACATGCATGTTTTTGGTCTGTGGGAGGAAACTGGTGTACCCGGAGAAACCCACGCATGCACGGAGAGAACATGAAAACTCCACTCAGAAAGGTCCCCGACTGGGATTTGATCTGGCGAAGTTCTTGCTGAGTGGCGGCAGCTCTACCACCTTGATCCCATGGTGCCACCTTGATCCCATGGTGCCACCTTGATCCCATGGTGCCACCTTGAAAAGTTCTAAATGCTAAAGTATTCAGATGTATAATATCATCTGCATGCATGTTTCTGCACATTTTTTCTCTATTTGCCCATTTATATGGAACAGAGTGCAGCTGCACCGGCCATTGAAACTGCCCTGACCCCTCTAGCCTGGTTAAAACCAGACCCTGTCCTTCACTTTGCTTCGGACAAGGGTCTGGGATCTCTCCCATAGACAAC
>JARVJN010000001.1:55042499-55055671 GCA_031763805.1 Argolebias nigripinnis
ACCCATTAAAATACACCAGAATCACCAAAATGCAGGAAATGGCATCTATTTTATTCAAAATTTTCTGAGAGAGGACCTCCACTGGCAACCTAGCGGGAGGGGGGGGCGTTTGGGTTGCTCGCCCAGGGCGCCAAATAGGCTAGGACCGCCCCTGCGGGGACCACCTGTATTGTGTACTCCATGAAACAGTTGGTTATGAACCCAGTACAGGACCAGTTGGAGCATCTTCACATCTCTATTGTTTTTATCACAACACCTTGGAGTCCGATGTGGAAGAGGCTGTGGAGAGAGATGTCTGGACCTCCCTGCTCAAGACGCTGCCCCCGCGACACCGATGATGGATGGATGGAAATATGTATATTTGGGAAGACATTTCCATATAAAACCATTGAAACCAGTCCTGATGTTGTGCACGAGCTGCAGTCGTGCCGACACGCGGAATTTCAAATCACAAACCGATCCGTGCCGAGAATAATTCATGGAACTCGCTGAATTTTTCATGAAAACTTTTGTTTGCCACGTTACACAAAGCATTTTTTTAATGTTTCCTTCACACGCATTCATAAACACACGTGCAGCCCATGAATATTTTTGAACACAACTCGCCTTGTTGTCATTGTTTTTTTTTTTAAAAAAAAGTTTTGACTTTCTATAAGCGAGTCCAACGTGAGTATTTAGTAAAAAAAAAAATGCTCCGGTTGTCCAACACGGTTTCTCTGGAAGTGAAGCTCGTTGCAGACGTAGTCATGTTCCCTCTCCGGTTAGATTGATGGCTGTGCCTTCAGCCCAAACCAAATCAACTGTTTTATTTGCCAAGGTGACACAGTGAGTGATGAAGGGAGCTTTGTTTTGAACCTGATTATTTCTTTGTGTCTATACGTGCTGCAGGGCGGGGGGGGCTTGACACACAGCTAAATTTTGATGTGCTCATCTCTCTTCCTTCTGGCTGTTGCAGAGAAACCGACCGCCATCGATGTGGGCATATACGTCAACAGCATCGGGCCCGTGTCCTCCATGGATATGGTGAGTCGGGGATGATCCGTCTCCTCCACCCTCACCGTTCATCGTCAGACATGAGCGCTGTCATTTATCATGGGGGGTCGTCCGGGGCCGCCACGGCTGTTTGAGCTGCTGTGAGCCGAGACTGGCAGGTGTGAGTGAGTCTGTTCACATCCATTTTTCTTCTGCATCGTTCTCGTTCCACAGTTTTTGTTCCGTTTCGACAAATCATGAATCAAAATGTTCGGCTGTTTCAGGACAATCCTGCTGTTTTGGTATTGGTGCAGCTTAACTTTTTGAGATATTTTAGCCTTTTCTGACATTTTTTTCCTCATAGAAAAATAACAGAGCTCATTTTTCATCCTTTAAATGTTTAGATGTGTTTACAACCTTTTACAGCTCCTTTCACTTTTTGTCCCAGTTCAGCTACTTTCAGCTAATTTCGGCTGTTTTGTGCCTCTTTCAGATTATTTCAGCTAACTACAACAATGTTGTGCTTTTTCTAACTTTTTGCTAATTTCAGCTTGTTGTGCTCCTTTCAGCTTATTTCTGCAATTTTCAGCTTTTTTTTTTGCAATTTCAGCTACTTCAAACTAATATTGTAACTGTTTTACGCTAATTTATGCTATTTCAGCTAATGACTTTTTTTTTTGCACTCGTTTCAACATTTTCAGCCTAATTCAACAAAAATGTGCTCTCTCCACTTCTGGTAATTTAAGCTTATTTCTACCTTCTTTTTTTTTTTTTTGTTGCAACTTTTCAGCTGTTTTTGTTGTTGTTGTTGCTATGTTTAGCTTTTTTCAGATAGTTTCCACTTCATTTCTTCTACTTTCAGCCTTAGAGGGCAAACATGTTCTTTCTGCTTTCTTCTGCTAACTTAAGCTTGTTCTACTTTTACAGCAACCCTTTTTAAGCAGTGTTTAGCTCATTTCAGCTGTTTTCAGTTAAATAATTTTTGTGCTAATTTCAGCCTATTTAACTTATTTATCTTAATTTAAGCTTTTTATGCTCCTTTCAGCTTATTTATTCTAGTTTAAGTTATGTCAGCCACTATTTAGCTGTTTATGCTAAATTTAGCTCTTTAAGCTAATTAATTTTTTCCACTTGTTTCAACTTTTTTCAGTTCAGCAAAAATGTGCTCCCTCCACTTCCTTCTAGTAATATAAGCTTCTTTCTGCAGTTTTTAGCTGTTTTATTATTTTTGTTTATTTAATATTTTTTCAGATAATTTCCACTTTTTGCTATTTTCTGCATCTTTCTGCTTTCTTCTAATTTAAGCTTGTTTTCAGCCACTTAGCATTTTTTTTGCTAATTTGAGCTGTTTTTGGACAAATTCAAAATTATGTGGTAATTTCGGCTACGTTCAGCTTACGGTAATTAACTTATTCATGCTCCTTTCAGCTTATTTTTTGCTAGTCTAAGTTATGTCAGCTTTTTAGCTGTTTATGCTAATTTGAGCTTTTTCAGCTAGTTATACATTTTTTGCACTAATTTTAACTTTTTTCAGCCTAGTTCAGCAAAAAAAAAGAGCTCTCTCCACTTCCTTCTGGTAATTTAAGCTTCTTTCTGAATTTTTAGCTTGTTTTTTGGGGGTGAAAATTTAAGCTTTTTTCAGATGATTTATATATTTTTATGCCCATGCCTGCTTCTTTCAGCCTACATGGGCAAATATATGTTCTTTCTGCTTCCTTCTGCTAATTTAGACTTGTTCTTCCATTTCAGCAACATTTCAACTTGTTTTTAAGTTAATTTCAGCTGTTTATCAGCAAGTTCTGCAATAAATATTAACACTGCACTCTCATAGGAAATGTGAATTCTATAGTTTTTATGGTGGCCCTAAGGTGTAAATGAACAACATTTGAAAAAATTGAATTACATTAGAAAAAAACGGAATTACATTTGAAAAAACAAAAAACAGAATCACATTAGAAAAAAACGGAATTACATTTGAAAAAACGGAATCACATTTGAAAAAACGGAATCACATTTGAAAAAAACGGAATTACATGTGAAAAAACGGAATCACATTTGAAAAAACGGAATCACATTAAAAAACAGAATCACATTAGAAAATAACGGAATTACATTTGAAAAACAAAATCACATTAGAAAAAACTGAATTACATTTGAAAAAACAGAATCACATTAGAAAAAATCTGAATTACATTTGAAAAAACGGAATCACATTTGAAAAACGGAATTACATTTGAAAAACAGAATCACATTAGAAAAAACGGAATTACATTTGAAAAAACAGAATCACATTAGAAAAAAACAGAATCACATTAGAAAAAACAGAATTACATAAGAAAAAACTGAATTACATTTCAATCACATTTGAAAAAACAAAATCACATTTGAAAAACTGAATTACATTTGAAAAAACAGAATCACATTTGAAAAAAACGGAATTACATTTAAAAAACAGAATCACATTAGAAAATAACGGAATTACATTTGAAAAAACAGAATCATATTAGAAAAAATCGGAATTGCATTTGAAAAACGGAATCACATTTGAAAAAACAGAATTACATTTGAAAAAACAGAATCACATTAGAAAAACGAATTACATTTGAAAAAACACAATCACATTAGAAAAAACGGAATTACATTAGAAAAAACTGAATTACATTTGAAAAATTGGAATCACATTTGAAAAAAACAGAATTACATTTGAAAAAACGGAATCACATTTGAAAAAACAGAATTACATTTGAAAAAACGGAATCACATTTGAAAAAAAGGAAATCACATTTGGAAAAAAAAAGGAAATCACATTTGGAAAAAAAACGGAATTACATTTGGAAAAAACAGAATGACATTTGAAAAAACGGAATTACATTAAGCCAAACCGGACGTTTTTTTTAAAAACTTTATTAACAGCATAAAACCGAACAACAGAACAATATACAGTACACACACAATGGTGTGTGTACTGTATACTGTATTCTAAAAAGTTAAGTCCTCTGGATTTACTGTATATTGTTCTGTTGTTTGGTTTTTATGCTGTTAATAAAGTTTTAAAAGTTCTGTTTGGATTAATGTGATTCCGTTTTTTCAAATGTAATTCTGTTTTTTCTAATGTGATTCTGTTTTTTCAAATGTAATTCCGTTTTTTCTAATGTGATTTGGGCCACTTCCGCTTTGGCTTAATGTAATTCCATTTTTTCAAATGTTGTTGTGTTTTTGTTATGTTTTTTTCGAATGTAATTCTGTATTTTCAAATGCTGTTCGTTTACACCTTAGGGCCACCGTAAGTTTTCTTTTAGATCAGCTGCAATGAAGCCACAGAGGAGGGAACAATTTGTTGCTGTTAGACTGGACGGCAGTTTGTGTCTCCGTGGGATCGAGTTCCCTTTTTTCCTCTTTTTTATTTGCATCAGTGTGGAAATTTCAGGAAAACTAAGTTTGATTGCTTTGGAAAAAGACCAGGATGTGGATCCGTTTATATTTCATTACGGGCGAGCTCGATCAGACGCAGTAAAACATGAAAAGCCGAGGGTGAAGTCTTGATTTGCGGCTGCTTCGGCTGACGGCCTCGGCTGAGGTGCGCCTCGCTGAATGGATCCTTTGAATTTTTTGTTCCGCACACGTCTGTTCAAACACCATCAAAACAGCCAAATGAGATGTTTATTTTCTCTCTCTCGCTCAGCTTCCTCACAGGCTTTTCAAATATTAGCTGGAGTGCACACAAGGAGACGACTTTATCTCCGAACTCAGACGATGACCAGATGTTGGGCTGAGGTTGTTGCTTGGCAACACAACACAAAGTCATTTGAGTCTTTCTCGCTGTTGGAGCAGGCTGGTTTACAAAACATTTGCACTTCCAGTCAGAAGTTAACTTACACACACGGGCATGAACGTTTTATTATATTACCGTATTTTCCGCCCTATAAGTCGCATTGTCCAATTATGTCCAATAATTTGGAAAAATCCATGAATGTGTCGCTTCGCCCTATAAGTCGCATCTGACGTCAACGCTGACAACCCGGAAATGGGGGCCGGTGTTTTGCCCAAAACGTTCAAGACGTTCACCCGCACGAGTGGCATCGGTGCATTTCTTTAAAATTTAGCAAGATAAACCCATAAAAATATATATATTTGTTAGCTGACATTATAGCAAAAGTGTTTCTGAGCTGAACTTTTCCTTAATAAATGAATATAATGGTCAAATCAGCTGGATTTAAATAGTTTCGCTTTGACGACTCTTTGTGCGCTTGCGCTGCGAAAAAATATATATAAATAAATCGAGTTTTCGCTCAAACGTCTCCTAAAGCTAATCAGTTGTAAATGTCCAGCCAGTGATTACTTTCTGTAAGTTTAATCAAAATCTGTCCAGTTGTTCTTGAGCTATTTTGCTAAAAAAAAAAACCACTGAGGTAAAAGCTAGCTAGCTACCACAGCTACGGTGCTACAACTTCTAATTTTCGCTCAAACGTCTCCTAAAGCTAATCAGTTGTAAATGTCCAGGAAGCTACAGAGTGAGTCCGAGCAGAGGAGGCTTCTGTCGGCCACATGAGCTGGGAACGGTCGGTAGACCCTAGTGGCCGAAAGTGGTACTGCACCATTTTTTTTTGCCAAAATGAAAAACGGTCATATCTCAGCCAAAAATTGGTCTAAAATATGTGTAAAAAAATCCATAAATACGTTGCTTCGCTCCATAAGTCGCAGGGCATGCAAATTAAGAAAAAAGGTGCGACTTATACGCCAGAAAATATGGTAGGCCTTAAATTCTAGATGTGAACCATTCAGATTCCAGGGTGGAGTAAAATGACAACGACTTTTAAAAACAAAAACTGGGCGCCCAAGTTTAACGTTCTCTTTCACGTTCGTAATCCAAATTCAAACAAGCTACATCAGTCGAGAATCTGCAGGGCCTTCTGCGCCTTCAGAGAAGGCCGAAAGATTCAGCACACATGAAATGTTACGTTCAAATATACTTTTTAATATAATGTATGTATTTTGAATGGTTGGTTTTGCTCCTATTGTCTGTAAACTATTTTTCATTTGAGCTAGAAAAGTTTTTTAATTTGTCAAAATAAAGGAGAGAAGGCTCAGCCCACTCAGTCTCTCCAGGATGTTTGTTTAATAACTGACGGGAAAATTGACCAATCACAATGTTGCTGTAGAGTGGGCGGGGCTAAAACGTGGCTCTGAGCCTTCGAGAAGGCCTTGGAGACGTTTTTTCTTCAGATTGTGTGAAGATTTATGTAATAAACACGTAAATTCAAAAATCCACACTAAAATTATAGTTGCTCTAGAAAAATTAGGGTTAAAATCTTATGTAGGTTTACGTTTAAGTTTCAACGTTTTGGTTTCATAAAATTATTTGAGTTGACAAAACAGTATATTCTGTGGGTTAGTGTTAAATTTCAGTCTGAACTAATGAAATGACATGCTGTACTTAAACCGCTGGGGCTGCTGGGTAATTTTGAGACAGAAATACAAGTACAGGTAGTCCTCGACTTACGACTGAGATCCGTTCCTACGCGGCGTCATAAACCGAATTTCTACGTAAGTCGGAACATACGTCCAAACTGCACCTTATACATACAGTACTGTATTACTAAGCACTTAGCCTATCCTAACACAGTACCCTACATAATGATAAAAAAAAACACATTTGGGAGCCATAATGAAGGGAAAAAAAGAGTATATAACACGCTCCTGTGTATAACACGCTTTGTCCAATTATTGCCAATAAATTGGATAAATCCGTAAATAACATGCTTCGGTGTATAACACGCTTCAGTGTATAACACGCGCGGCTGAGACAACCCGGAAATGTGGTCCATTGTGCAGCGTGAGCTGAATTTCATGAAAATTTAACTACAGAAACACCTAAAAATATATTTGTTAGCTGAATATATATGTTAACGTGTCTCTGTTTAATTTTTGTTAATAAATGATTACAAATCAGCTGAATTTAAAATGTAAACAACACGATGTGGCACACTCACAACAGGCCCACAGGCCCGGTTTGGAGCGAGAGCTGAATTTAATAAAAATTAAACTACCGTACAGAAACACCTAAAAAAATTATTTGTTAGCTGAATATATATGTTAACTGTGTCTCAGTTTAATTTTTGTTAATAAATGATTACAAATTAGCTTAATTTTGAACGTAAACAACACGATGCGCGCACCCAGACAGACAGAAACGGTTTGCTGCATCATTTAATTAAAATAAAACTACCGTACAGAAACGCCTAAAAATATATTTGTCAGCTGAATATATATGTTAACGTGTCTCGGTTTAATTTTTGTTAATAAATGATTACAAATTAGCTTAATTTTGAATGTAAACAACACAATGCGCGCACCCAGACAGACAGAAACGGTTTGCTGCATTATTTAATTAAAATAAAATTACCGTACAGAAACGCCTAAAAATATATATTTCTTATATTTCTCCTGAGCTTAATTAAATGTGAAATCAGCTGGTTTGAGCTGGATTTTTAAAAAATAGTTCGCCGATTTATTTCTTTAGATTTAGCTAAATAAACGCTTAAAAATATATTTCTTACCTGACTTCATAGCAGACGGGCTCCTGGGCTTAACCAAATGTGAAATCAGCTGGATTTAAAAATCTGTGGTGTGGTTTATGAGTGGTATCTTGCAAACAAAAACAGCGAGCCTCACAGCTAACAGCAGCTACATCCACAGCAGGGAGCGGGCAGCGACAGAGTCAGTCCGACAAAAGGAGTCTTTTTCCGGATACATGAGCTGGAAACTTCTGGAAGTGGACCCTCTTCCTCTTCGCTCTCTGAGTCCTCTGCTGCTGCCTATAGCGCCCATAGCGGCAGAAACTGGTACTGCACCATTTTTGGTACAGTGCAGGCAGAGTGCAGGTAAACAGACTAAAGGGCGGATTAGCGCCCATAGCGGCCGAAACTGGTACTGCACCATTTTTAGGCCAAACTGAAAAACAGCGAATCAGAGCCAAAAATGGGTCTAAAAATATGGGAAAAAATCCATAAATAATACGCTTCGGTGTATAATACGCAGGACATTCAAATGAGCAAAAAAACTGCGTGTTATATACCGACAAATACGGTATATGGATTTTTCCCAATTCTTTGGCACTAATTGGATGGTGCGACCTATACTCCGGTGCGACCTATACACCAGAAAATACTGTATACGTTTTTCTTTTGATGCTCTAATTCTGTTGTATGTTTTAACTGCGTAACTTGCTTACTCGTGACAACTTTACTTTTTTTTTTACCTGTTCTGAGATGGGGTTTGCTCCTGGCGCATAAAATGGCATTGAATTTGGACTCATCAGTTCCTAGTTTATTTTCCCCAGCAGCATACAGAGCCTATAAAAATAAAATACACAAGTTTAAAACATATATTTCTGTAAGTGTGCAATCAGCAGGTTGAGCTATGAAATATACAGAAATGATAAACACATTAGTATATTCACATGAAATCACATTGAAGATTAAGATATGCATGTCAGTGGTATGCTGTTGTATCAACCAATAATAATAATAATGATTATAATAACAACAACTTGTAGGTTTTATCAGTACTGGCAACCTAAATAAAGTACAACTTTTGTGTTAAAAATCTTTTCAACCTGGAAAATGACAAAATAGACATAACAAGGGTAGACATTAGGAAGTTTCCCAGGTTGTCCAGCGATCAACCTCCTGATAGAATCTGATTGTCCTTCAAATTTTTAGTTGTCCACAACTTTTACAATAAAGAAGACAAAAAAATCTCAAGAAGAAAAGTGTAATTGAGTAAGTATATTAAAATGCTAAATGTTCTCAGTCAGCCATCTTGCTTGGAATTTCTATGTTACTGAGTGGCAGACTCTTTCAGGAGCTGATCGAGTGGAACTTCCTCCTCATCCTCATCATCAAACTTTACAAGAGACACTCAGCAGATTTAAGACACGGATTGCGGCAAGAAAAAAATATTTGGACTGAATATATTTATGCACCTAGAGGTAACACCCCCCACCCCATACCACACACTTGAGAGCTTTTTCATGCATACAGGTCACTTCTCAAAGGTTTTCACATAGGAGAGTATACTGTGTACATGACCTTAGTAAAAGTACACAGTATAGTGTTCTCAAATGAAGCTCCCAGTGCTCTGGGAAGCAAACCCAAATTTAATTGTATTTAGGTGGAATGACAATAAAATAAATGATAATTTAAATTAATTTAATGCAATTAAATTGCATTCTAAAAAGTAAATTTAATTCATTTTAATTGAAATAAAGTAAAGCAGCTTCTTGTAAGCATAAATAATAAAAACCAGATATTTAGGGATCACCTTGAGAAAAATTTACATTTGCTTAAAATATAGCCAATATAATTGTAACTTAAAGAAGGAATTAGTATAATCAGTACTCTGCTGATAGCTTAATGGATCTTTAAACAATAAGAATTTATAACTAGATTAAATTTACCTGAGCATCCTGTTTAGCCAAAGCGACATCAACAGTCTCTCGTTCATCTCGATTGCCCTACAAAACCAAAATGGCATTAGTGCTGGATTGCGGTGTGGCTAATTATGACAATGTTGCAGCAAAGAGAAATCGTTTGGATCATAGCTGTACCTGGGCCAGAGAGATCAGGAGCCTGCCGAAGTGACCTGAGGTATCGTTTTGAATAGCATCTTCTAGCTTTTTCTTGTACTCTGAAATAAATGAGAATTTAGACAATAAATACAAACACAAACAATAGCTGATACCTTTTTCTACTATCAACTGTGACATTACATCCAAACACAAGTCAATCCAAGTTTTGCTGAACCCAAAACTGATACAGAAGCAGTGTTTGGGGTATTTTAAAATTGTGGGATCACATCCCACCTTACAGCAGTAAAAACACAATAGGTTTATAAGTGTCAGTGTCATTATTATGCAACGTTAGGCAATAGTGTCTGCACAATAAAAAAAATTACTGTGGTATTCACATTATTCCAATCAAATTCAGTTTTATCTCACAGCTTTGTAAATCCAATACTGAAACAATGCAGATAGAAAACACAGCAGAAGCTGAAGGATGACTGTAAAGTTAAGACCTGGAGCATCTCACCTTCTTTGTAAACTCGAGTTATCTCTTTGATTTCATAATTAGAGCGAGAGGACAAGATCTCTATCAGACAGGCCTCATCCGTTCCAGCTCCCTGTGAGGAAGACAACAACAACAACAGTTTCAACCTGTTGTTTTCATCCTCTGGCCTTGTGGATGCAACGTTTTTCTAGTAAGTGAAGGTTTGTTCAAACGTACAAAGAAGTGATAGCTTTACAACAAATTGCATGCTTTCACTATTGTGTTTCTGAACATTTTACCTTCATGGCATCATGGAGTTGAGAGGCATCAAACTGAGCTGGAGTCTTCAACGTGGCCATGACCAGCTTCCTGAAGTCCCCGGAGAGTTCTGAATGCAGGTCTTTGATCAGATCCTGAAATTGAAAAAGTGTTTGGAATAAATCCCAGCAAACAGAAACCGCTGTTGTGAGGAACTAAGCAGCTCTAACACAACTATGGTGGAAGACATCCGATCCTCCTCTCCATTTTACTCCAGCACCTGTTGTCTGCTGGTCACAGTACCACTTAGTGCACACAGATCCAATGTTTCTATATTTGTAAATTGTGTAAGCTATTTTTAAAAGCAGAGCCCAAATGGGAAATGGTACAAGCTTTGGCAAAAACATTACGCAAGCATAACAATAACCACAAACAAAAATGTTACCTTCCCGTAAGAAGTTTTGTAGGCTTTGAGCAACGGTACACGCTGCTTGTTGGAGCGACTCCCCAGTAAATTAATTATGGCTTGCTCGTCCGTTCCTGCACAGAGAATGCCACACTTTCAAGGACTAATAAAACTAAAAACAATTTTATGATTTGATTAATTAGACAATTTCATTTTAAAACATGCTCATTATCAATTCATTTACAAAACAGTGACTATGTTGTTTTTTAAGTTTATAAAAGACAAACGTGCGACTAGTTCGCTGTTCGCCCCAACGAAGGGAGAAGCCGAAAGAAGAAAAAAAAGAGAAAAAAAAGACAAACGTGTATATACTGTTCTTAATGAGGGAATTAAAATAGTATTGTTAAAATTAATAGACACATTTCTAAATTTTTAACTGCCCCATAACAACCAATTAGCCAAGTAGAATATAAGGCGATTTTGGGCCCTCAAGAGAATCAATTCATGAAACAAATTTGAAAATGCAAAACATCCAGCCTCATGTAAATGCAGAGGACTTTAGCTTTAAGTTTATATGCGGTGTTATAGATGGTGTTTTGGTAAATACTGATTATACATGAGATAATTCAACATTCAAAGACCACAAACAATTGAAAATAGAGCAGCTTGTTCCTCAAATATTCTGACAATCTTTTCTTAATCAGTACAGCCTGATGACGATCTCTGCCTACCACCAGAGGCGTTCCCCCCTATGTGCGAACTGTGCTGCCGCACAGGGCGCCAAATAGGCTAGGACCGCCTCTGCCCACCACACTCACCAAAGCCCTTCATGGCCTTTCTCAGGACCTCCACATCTTTGAGCGGGTCAGCTCCAGGAAAGTCCACAATTGTTCCCCTGAATCCTCTCTGAGATAAAAATGTAATAATGTGTTTTACCAACAACAACAACATGTTAGCAGAGAGGCATCGTAACAGGCAGATATTGTCTCTTACGTAGACAGGTGGATTTACTGGCATGGCTCCACCTCCATAGGCTGGCATAGATGGATTTGGTGATGGGTACGCTGGTGTTGGTGCTGGTGCTCCTCCAAAACCAGGCATGGGTTGGTTGGGTGAAGGTGCACCAGGGTATCCAGGCATTGGCTGACCAGGCTGACTAGGGTAGCCCATTCCAGGCCATTGTTGTTGTTGGGGCATGGTCCCCCCCGCTCCCTGTAGGTACAAGCCATATTATTGTAGGTTAGAATAGAGGGCACCATCTTGTGGAGCAGGTGGGTACCCTATAGGTGCTTGAGGGAACATGGGCCCTCATGCCGCCAAAGCTCTGGTTGCCATATGATTTGGAAGATTGGAATTTCATAAAATAGTTTCAAAGCTATTGTGGTCATTTTACATGAAAAACATGTAGCTGGAAGAATTGGACATATCTGTGGAATTAGCATTGCATCAGGATGAAAATTAAATGCAACTACAGTATCCTTCCCCTATGCTCTACTTGAAGTTAATGTTCTGACTTATTTTACTTTTATGAAACATGGTCATGCAAAATAAATCTTATGACAAGAAGTGAGAAGACACAAAAAAACAAATATAAACTAAAATAAGGAGCAAAAGATTAAATGCGTGGACAAGACTTAAACATATGAATGGTGTTCATGCAGAAGAATTTCGTAATTAAGCCGATAGAAAAAAACTGCAATGTGGAAACTCTTAGGATTTGAACTTGGTGAAATCTTACCATAAAGTCAAAGAACATGATACTCCATTGAGACTGTGTAATGTATTCTAACTTGAATATTTAATTAAATAATCCAATGATTAGATGTATCACAACTTTTCAGGTTTCTGTGATTTTTAAAGGATAAACTTACCATGCCCGCATTGAATCCAGGACTTGGAAAGTTGTTAGAACCAGCAGAGGGGTATCCACCTGCAAGGCCACCTCCCCAGCTGCCTGTAGAAGAAATTAGAAACATTGAGAATGTGGCTAAATGCTGGAAGACACTGAAAGACATGACATTTTAACTGGATATACAGTAGTCCCTTGTTTATCGTGGGGGATCCGTATCTTCAAGCTAGAGGTGGGCGATATGGCTCAAAAATTATATTGTGATATTTCATAGAATTATCACGATAATGATAAATTTCGTGATATAACCCAAAAAAAATCACATTTATTTATTTGACAAAATTAACTTTGCATGTTGCTTTGCAGTATTATATATAAAAATAAAACGAGGGGTAATTTTACTGAAATTACTTTATTTAGTAAAGTATTCAGTCTCCAAGTAGGGGTTGAACGAGTATATAATTTTTAAATTCGACATTAACATAAATAAACTCGATTAGTGCTCGAGTAGCCGATGATGTCATAGGCTCTTAAGATGCAAAAATAAATAAATGTAAAATAAAAAAAAAATGCATAAAAACGTCATTATTTACAAAAAAAAAAAAAAGACCAACAAAACATTGGGAGCATTTATTATGCT
>JARVJN010000001.1:55101985-55112054 GCA_031763805.1 Argolebias nigripinnis
ATTGTTTTAGCAAAAACGATCAGAGGTCAATCTTAATATATATATATGTTGTGCCATTTGATGGAAAGTTAAAAGATGATGTCAGGGGAGCTTTAAGGACCTAATGTTTTTGACACTGTAATTGTAAAGTCTCAGTATTTGCAGGCAGACTCATTAGTGGACGCCTGAAATGTCTCCTTGTAATGACCCATGGTAACCCGATTTCCTTCAGCAGGACCATTCGTACTAGTTTTTTTTTTCTTTCTTTTTAACAAAAAAGATGAAAAGTAAAAAATGTCCAGATCGACTGTTAAAAATCACCTCCAACTGTGCTGGCTTAGAAATGTTCTCTTTGTACCTGATAATGATTCCAAGAAACCCACCTCTAATGTTTCCACACAGGTCATCACAATCAAATGCCAAAAGATCTTTTTCTTTGCTACAGTGTTTATAGTCGACTGCAACTTTCTATGTGCTCTGCCATATTTCTACAGCTAATTGTTTAGAGCCGGCCTGAACCGTGAAAAATGAGCAGTACTGAAGGCCAGGTTTGTTAGGGCTGCCAAATCAAATGCTTGCAAAATTCAGAGGTTTGTAGTCTGCTGCTTGTTTTCTTCAAGTTTTAACAACTGTTGTTGTGCTCTGTTTGTTTCTGCAGCGACCTTTAGAAAAGCCGGACGGCCTCGATGTGTCTGACCAGAGTAAGGAGCACCCCCAACACCTGTGTGAGAAATGTAAAGTCCTGGGCTACTACTGCCGCCGTGTGCAATAATCATCTCCATTCAGAGGGAGAGAAGAACTTTTAGAGTCCCAACTTATGTTGTCTGGCACCGTCGGCGCCCACGTCACATCTGGGGGTTCCTCGGCTCTGTCCTGACTAGGTCGTCCTCTACATTTGTATTTGAGAGATAGTAGCTGTAATCCTTTTGTTCCAATGCCGCCGTCCTTCTCCACCACAGCAGTGGATCCTTACATCTTTCTGTCTTTGAGCAGGAATTAGAGAAACGTATATACTGTATTCAGGATTACTCACTTTACGTGCTTTGCATCAAAGGCAAAATGTAGCTAAATTTGCATATATTAGAAAATGAATTACTCAACCTGTATGTTTAACAAGAGCAAACTATTGTACTGATGAATCAGTATGTACTTTTTATGTCCCTGACAATACGTTTAGTGTCAAAATACCTCACTTTGGGGTTTGTTGGCTTTGTGTTTACAGAGATCTGCTTTCCATTTTCCTGCCAAGTGAAGTGTGGGACATGATCAACATTTAGTCAGGACAAGTGACTAAATGATACTATATGATATAAATGGAGGCCTTTAGTGTCTAGCAGCACATTTTATTAACTGTGAATTAACTGAGGGATAAAGTGCCATACATCCCTAGCTTACATTTGGCATATTTATTTTCTCTTTGTCTAGTGTGCAATTTAAATTTCAACTGGGATTTTTTTTTTTTGTTTCTAAGTTTATACATCACATTAATGTGTTACTGCTTCCTTGTGTATTCAGAAACTACTGTAGGTTCAGTTGCATAAAGTAGTTCCTCAGTTAAAAATTAACAAACGTTGACGGCAACAGCTTCACTAAACTCATTTTTATTACTGCTTTACAAGTATGCAGGTTTCTTAAATTCTATTACTTTAGCCGGAGCTAAAAAGAGGGGTCAACTTAGGAAAAAATGCATTACACAAAAACAACTTACATGGTGTTTTAGTGGTAAAAATTATGTTTATAGTATTAATATCTGTGTGCAGCAGATGTGTTGATTTGTTCTTTAGTGCAAAGTGTAAATCTAAACAAAGAAACAAAGATTGGCTGAAATAAAGGTGTAAAATATTTCTATAAATAGCAATATGCATCTAAAATAGCTTCATATGAACTGATCAAAATCACAGCAGACATGTGTTTCTGACAGTTAAATTGGAAAAGTTTGGATAAATTTTACTTTCAAGGGTTTTGCACCTCACTTGGTCCTTTGTGGGCTCAGCAGTTATCATTGCTAAACATGATATTAAATTTATACTGTTAATGTTAAACCCAATCAGCTTTCAACATGTTTTTAAAGCAGTAAAAAGACTGATTTTAGTGCCAAATGATTCCTGGCAGCCTTCGTTGAGCTGCTGAAGTGTTTTCCACATAGCACCTTCAAGTCATCACCCAGCAGCTCGGCAACGTAAGGAGTGTTTACTGAAGGTTAAGCTCAGAGGAATCAGGTCCGTTAAGTGAAAGAAAGTATTATATATAGAAAATCTGGTTGGTGAAAGTGATTCTGAGGATTTGTAGATAGACTTAATGTGATGGTTAATTGCCTACAGTTAGTTTTTATTGTGCCTACTATCCATAAACTTTAAAATAAGAAATAAGGAACGTGACCCACTGCTTGTATGTATACCATTTCAATTTTCTTAAGCACTACAGCTGAAGTTATTATTCTTTTGAATGATTGAAATTTGCCTTTAAAGATCCTTTTTATATGAATTGTGAACTCTCATACGTACTGTATTTAAAGCATTTACCAAGCAGGTTGATTATATTTTATACTGTAACATACTTTATGTGCCTTGAAAAATGTCAAATATCAAGACTTAAAAGGTCATTGTAAAGTTTCTGACCTTCTGAATGGCTCAGAGGTGGAGCAGAGTATGTGCATGTGGTAACTGAGACGCATAGAAAGTATAAAGAGGGCTCAAGATGTGACAAAACGAGAAGAAAATGGTTTAACTCCTCTGTTAGTGGTTGAACTGGTATGTTGTATTTGCTTTGATGCTGTTTGCTGAGCTAAAGTCTGAACCAGACTTTCCAGCTGGCAATAACAGTCCTACTATTGTCATGAAATATCAACAAAAGTGTGATTTCTTTGTAGATTCTTACATCAGAATTCAATTAATTCTGAGATTTTTGAACCTTTTTGTTAGTTTTCCGTTGTAGATACACTTTTTCTCCAAAAAACTGTAGGATTTCGTCAAAAATATGCATGGTTACTTGATGAATTAGGAGCCTAATGGTACATTACGGCATGTTGAAATGTAACCAACTGTTTTAAGGGCACTGAAGAGATTTATTTCTACAGTTCCGCAAAGTTAGGAGGCTCGACGCTAAGGAGGCATGAATCAAATGCCTTACAAACTTTGAGTTTCTATGAGCAAGCTCTGGTTCCAACTAATACATTTTTCATATAGTGCCTTAATGACAGCTTTCTTAAACCACCCTGCCTGTTAAAAGATGACGTCAACCCCGGCATTAACTTGTGTTTTTGGGTGATTCAATCACACATGGACAGCTTGAAGTAAACCAGTTAATAACTGGCAATAAAACATGAAATAACCTCACATGCCTGCCTTAAATGCAAGTAAATACTTCATGTTTGCAAAGATTACCTGCAACATTTAAACCAGCCACAGAAAAAAGGGCGCTTTCCTCCTCTCAGTTGCTAGAAATGAGAAGCTTATAAGATAACTTACACCACTGATGCCAGTTAAGTTCATATTTAGGTGGTTTATTATTGTAACCCGGGGCACACTGTTTATGGAGAACTAATGAGTTCATGTGTCCACACACCTGTAAACAATGGTTTTAAGCAATACAATCCATGATGGACAGGTATTTTATTTGGTAGGAGTCAGCTAGGGTTAGGGTTGCAACAGAGATAGTTTATGTGGCATCATCAAGTTTTGTTCCATTCTTTTTCTTCCATGTGGTGAAGACAGGGATAGTTTGGAGAATCAGGGAGAAATTCACTGTCCACTGCAGGTAAGACATTTACTGCTCATAAACGCAACATGCAGCTTTCCATAAACAAAATAAATATTTTTTTTAAAGTACTATCCGTGAAACTTTTGTGGGGTGCCCTTTACAATTGTGGTACCTGTGTGTAGGGAACAATCCATTCGTTTTACTGTTAACGCCTCCTTGTCAGACTCATCGTACATGTACCGGTAACCTTTTTGAGAGGAATACATGCCTTATGAATTAACCTCATAGGTGACACTGTCATTTGCAACGCAGTTATGAAATCCCGTCAGAAAGCTTGATTCCACCCAGAGAAATAGAATAGGGAAGCCGTTTTAAACGGCACATCAACACTTACACAAAAGAGGTTGACAAAACACGTAAAACAAAGTTCTACACGTAATCACTTGAATTACACGTTTGCCTTTTTAACACCTTTTTTCTACGAATGAGATGTGTATTTTGGAACACATAATAGATGTTGAAACTTCTAAAGCAATCTGCGAACTCCAGCTATTTCCCTGTCAAAGATGGTTTTATGTATATATTTGATGGCCATAACTTCCAGCGACGTGTTAGCAATATTAAAGTTGTTTTATTTGTCTATGAAGAAGGGCCTATTGCTGAGAAATAATCAAAGCTGGGAGTTGTTTTGTCTTTGTTTTACAATTATCTGAAGGGTTATCCTGCAGAAATATTTATGGAAAGACTTTTTACAACTTTTTTTTGTATAGAATATGCAACAAAGTTACACTAAGGAAGGAAATATTGATGTCTACATAGAGTATTATAAAAAAAAGCTGGTACATAATGAACACCTTCTCATTTATTGTATTTTACGTATTTTGTTTGGATGTTATCAGTGTTAAATAACCCGTGTTTTGTTTCTTTTTTTCCAGTTATGTGACTAATTATTTGCTGCCTATTACATCCATACAGTCGCGCGTATTCGTTTTGTAAACCGTTAAGAAAATATATTGTGTTAACATGCAGAAATTGTTTGTTTTATAACTCGTGATGGATCCTCACCACTGCACATTAAACTGTGAGATGTAGTTTGCTTAAAGCAGCCATGACAAGGAACTATTATAAAATGTTATGTAAGTAGATTAGAAACTGTGTACTTGTGTCAGGAACGTGCGTGACAAGAAACCGTTTTTAGAGTTTGCATGTGCATGTGTTTGAATCTGAATGGTATATATTTTTTGTGCAATGTATACTTATTTAAATCTTTAATTTGGATACAGTACATATTGTGTTTAACATCATTAGCAACTTCTGAGTATTAGTCCTAAAAGTGTTTTATTTACCACGAGTGTAGCCCCGATGAGTAATTATTATATTTACACGACTGAAATGAGTTAACACTTATGTGGTCAAGTTGGAAAGTTGCATTTTTTTTCCATTACTGTGTGTATCTCTTTGAGATGTTTGTCATGCATTATTGCAATAATGTAAAAGTTTGAATTGGACAGATCACAGACATGAGGCAAAGGATTTTGGGAAACAAAGAGGAGTTTGGAGAGTTCACCACACGTCTGTTTTTCATGTCCATGACATGGCATTCCAAAATGTGCCTTATTTGTCAGATGGGAAAGCATTTTAGCGTTTTAGTGCTGTTGAGAGTTTGGTGAATAAAAAGTTCAATTGAATTATCACTGCCCAGAACGTGTTGCTTCGTTTGTTTTGATCCGTTTGGGACGTGTTCTCTCTCACGTCTCATTTCAGCCAAAAACTGCTCGGTGTTTCTTGAGTTCTCTCGCCTGTGTTCGTTTTTTGTTTTCCAAGAGTTTATCTTTGGTGTCTTTCGTGAAGACTCAGAAAAACTGTTTAGATTTCGATGAAAAGTCCTTTAGTGGGTTATCCATGAAGGTTGTGTAACACAGAAGGGAGGGAGAGCCTTGGAGACCTCTTCATATTCCCTGAAAGCGCGGAAAGATAACAAACACACAAAGCTGCCAAACCTTGATTTCTACACTTTGAGTCCAACTGTGGACAGAAACACCAAAACACAGAAAAGAACACCAGCTGACATGACCGTCGGATGATGAAACGAAGACATTTAGAAGAAACCCGGCCTGCGCCCAGCTGTAAAAATGTCATTTGTTTTTGCGTGTGCAACACTGGCCGCAGCACCATTGTCCTTTTGAGCCAAGTTTCCACGCCACAGCGTTGGATATGGATTCCGACTACGGTAACTAGAACCAAACAAGAGGGTGGAGACCCAAATTACATCAAGTTTGTTACAACATCTCCAGCTCAACCGGAGTGCGAGCTGAAAAAAAGTCGTTATGGCAACGATGTAATCTGAGAATTCAAACGATGGAAGGTCATGACGCATATGCTTTCATTTAGAGGCCAGAGCTGCCTTTTCACATCGCTCCGTTATTTACTTTCATAAAGTATTAGAATGATAAGCAGCACCACTCCTCAGTTTTCTGATGTGCCCCTGGCCTCCTGCTCCCTCCCTTCAAGATGCTCTGCATTTCCAGGAAAGAACTAGAAGAAAAATGAAGGAAGGTCTACGTGCAAAACTAACAACGTTTTCAGGTTCCTGTGTGGTTTTCCAGAGTTTAAATCGTCTGCGCTGACGGAACCTAAAGGGCACATGTACATCATCTGTTAGCTGTGTTCAAATAGGTGGATGTGACATCCTGCTCTGATGGACAGGAAGTCCTTTGCACCAGAGTGTAGGTCTAAAAAAAGTTGCTGGATCTTTTCCAGGAAGCTTTGAAAAAAAACAAAAAAACAGCAGGACTGGTGGTGGCACAAGAGAGCAGTCCTGTCTTTAGATTGAAGCTCGTAAAAAGCTTCACATGCTTAATTATTTGGCAATGGAGCTTAAAACGATGGCATATAAAACATTTTGATTCATTGTTTTCTTCAAATACTGTACTATAGAGAGTATAGAGACTGTACTTTAGAGATATACTTTTTATACTTTTATACTACAGTACTATGCAAAAACTCAGGACAGTATTACACTTTTATTATTTCATTTTATGCTTATGTTTATTAAATGTTTTAGTGTTTAAATGGTTACTGTTGCACTGAAGGAACTGAGAGAAACACAATTTCAATCCTGTGTATGTCCTGTACATATTTCAGTTTTGACAATAAAGTTGACTTTGACTTTTGAATATACACAACTGTCCTGTGATCCAAAGTTTGAAACCTTTTTAGGAAACCACAAATGCCCCACCCTCTAAAATAAAGAGAGGGACCTTCCACTTGTTATCTGTGCTCAGTTCAGCCTCTCTAATGGTATGGGGGTGTATTAGCGTCTCTGGAATGGAACATGTAGGATCCTGTATCAGCTCAGGGCTCCCATCTGCCTCATGTTTCAGAGACAAACAGCAAGATGAGAAGTGTGCTTTGACCAGCCCCTTACAGACTGGAGGGGGGAGGCGCCGTTATCGTGATTATTGTAAATTAAAGCTGTAAAAAAAGGTCCAGTCGTGCTCACTATCTGTGTCCACTTTGAGCAGTGACTGTAAAAACTCAAGTCTTGAGCAGGATTAAGCGAGCTGTGGTCAAACAATCCTTCGGCTCCTTGAACAAACTAAGGTGGGGCTGCAGGAGATGGTTTCAGGACAGACTCCATCTGACAAGCCCACAGGAAAACTCAGACGTTAGAGAAGCAGAACTCAGGTGGACCCAAGACCTTCCTAACCCGTTTCAACTCTTTGCCCGTAAAGTTCAGTACCGGTACATATGTCAGCATCTTAAACAGGAATAATGTTCCCACAGCGGAGAGGGAAATTTATTTATTTAGTAGGTTCACATGTGCAGTAATTCAGCCGGATCATATGATGCAGTAAATAAAAGCTTGTTACTTTTACACAAGCGCGCAGTGACCAGACTGCTCCTGCTGCAGTGTGGGGCAAAGAGCTGCAGAGCCAAGCAAGCAGGAAGCTAGAGACAAACCTCAAAGATAGATTTTATCAAAAGGAAAGCGTTCTTTTAAAACTTCCTCCCACACTTTACGACCGTCTAACAAGCCTCAGGTACAAACTACACGTTAGTCTCAAGATTTTGCAGTTTACGCGTTTCCCTTTCGGTTTAATAAATAAGATCTATGAGGAAGCCATGTCACACTCGTCATGTTTATATTACATATTGTTGCATATTGTTACAAAGAAGCCCTGAGCTCAGCTGCCAGTGTTTTGTTAGTGAAATAACAGGTTCGACCTTTTTGTCTTTCATATGCGACCCCGACTGCTAAGATCATATGCGACCCCGACTTCTAAGAAGTTGTGACGACGTGTGAAATATAAATTAAAACAAAATGGAATAAACTCAAGTTTGGTTCTTTTATTTCTTCTTGTTTGGACTATTGTAACAGATTATTTACATGTTTAAAACAAGAACGAGCTGGGTCGTGTTAACAGACACAAACAAGCTCACATCACACCAGTCTGAGCTTCCCTTCACTGGATCCCAGTTCATTTTAGGATCAATTTAAAATTATTTAACTTTTAGTGTTTTGCATGAACAAGCACCTTCTTAGATCTTCAACCTTGTTCAGCTCCAAACACCATCTCGCAGGATCAGGCTATCAAGTCAGAGGTTGTTGGTGCTACGCCGCACCCATTTTAAATCTCGCGGAGATGTTTCATCCAGACTTTGAAGAGCATAGCCCCACTCCTTACACAGCCTAGCTTCTACTGAAGCTTTTGAAAAACACCTGAAGGCATCCTTTAGAAACATTATTTCAGAATAATATTCCTCAACAAGAAAATAGGGAAAGCTCTGAAGTAGAGCCCAGCCGATAGAGGGCCGATGATTTAGGCCGATAAAGACGTTTGGGGACATATCGGTATCTGTGATAATTGTCCCATTATGAGCCGATATAAGCACTTCTAATTTTCACCCCTAAAATGCTGGAACAAGATGTAATTACACAATGTATCCAGCAGAGGGCGCATGAAGACAACTTTCAAGTCATGGCCGTTCACTTAAGTTTCACTTTCAGGTTCAACACAGCTGAAGCAGGAAGCAACACGGAGCATGGTAATTTTATTTTAAATGATATGTTAAAAAAATCTATCTATATCTTTAAATTCCCTTCAATCCTCCAACCCGCTTGTCATTAGCTATATGCCTCCGCTTGTCATTAGCTATATGCCTCTCAAGTTAGCATGCTAATGTTTAGCATGGGATATTGCCTTGTAAAACTTTATCTAGGTCAATAAATGTAATGTAGAGGTAAAATATATTGGTATTAGTAACGTTATCTTTGTTGTCCTCGTTGAAATTCATCATTTCTGAACTCTTTACTTCTCTACAAAGAAAAAATCTGCTGCAGTCAATACTAATTAGACCTTCACCAGACGTGACTGTTTAAACAATGAACAGGAAGGGGTTCCTTTGTTTAATTTATATTTTTGTAACAGTTGATAACTTTATGGTGAATAGTAGAGGATAGAAAATGTGAATGCACGTTAGGAAGACTGTTTTTATGACCAGTGCACCACTTGTAAACCTACTATGGGACCACGTATAGCATGGATCTGATTAGCTTAGCTTCATGGTCGCTAACAGCTGCGCTAAATAAACAAGCCCCGCTCCACTCGCTGTTTTAAGATTTTTGGGGGACAGGCAAAGCTAAAAAAAAAATCCAGCCATTATATTGGTTATCGGCGGTTGCCTGTCTTTCCCAATGTCATCATCAGCGATAACCAAAATTTCCATATCGACCAGGCTGAATATCCCATTATCTACAGTTCATAACCTCATCAACGGATTTGAAGAATCTTTAGGAATTTATGAGCTCAAAGGACGAGGCTGAAAGTCAATATTGTGATTGTGACATTTGTGATCGTGACATTCAGGCCCTCAGGGGCCACTGCATTAAAACAGGTCTGGCTCTCTGTACATTTCTTTTGCAGTTCATAAATCTTCTCCGAGCTTAGAATACAAAATGTTCTGTTGAGTTTTTGTGCAGCAGCAGGAACCCTTGGACATTTCTTCAGACATTACCAACAATAAACTCATTGAACGTAGAAAATAACGTCCTCTTTGTTCCCCAAGAGTCTTAGGACGTGAAACACTCAAGTCATCCCCCTTCAACATCAACACTTCTCCATTTTGGTAAACTGTGGTGGTCGACCGCAGCATTGCTACCGTAAGCAGCTTTTCTTCTGAAGCCTGACAATTATCCTCTGGAGAGGAGGTTTTCTTTATTGGGCTCATTTACAAATGCAACACGTTGTTTTCCAGAGTCGTTCTAAAAGCCAGTCAAATTCAAAAAAGCAGGAAACAGCGGTGATGATGAGATTGACTGTATTTAAACATAAGATGCTGAAATAAATACTCACATAAAGCAAGACGTGTAGCCAGCAAGAGCAAACAT
>JARVJN010000001.1:55637384-55648400 GCA_031763805.1 Argolebias nigripinnis
AGCGGTATGTTAGTGTTCTGGCCACACCATGAGTGAGGTGGACGTCTGTGATATAGACCTGCCTCTTGTGTGTTATTGAAGTTTGACTGTTTCCAGTTGCTCATCACAAAGTGGCTTGGTTGGGTTTAACCCACAATAGTTTCTCAACGTGCTATAGTGGTGTAACTGCGTTATGATGATGTCACTATGAGTACTCGAGTTGAAATTAAAAACCTCGATCCTAGGACTCGATCTGTCGATTACTTTGGTACTCTGTCAAAGCCCTAGTGGGAACAGACTTGACACACATCAGAATTGTACTGTAGGGGCCCCTGGATGTCAGGTAACATATAAATACAATTCTCTGTTAGTCACACATTTTGAAGTCTGTAAAAATAAAGATGTTGTTTAATTCTGACATAAACGTGTTTTCCTTCCGAGCAACAACCCGGGCAGGGGAGAGGTGAAGAGAAGACATTTGTTTCCCCTTACACTGCTTGTGTTTGATGTAAGTTTTTGCTGCCATGACAACTTTTTTTTTTTTGTCAAATAAAGTTTAATTTATTCCTAATAAGCCTCCTTGTGTTCAGTCTGCATTAAGTCCAACATGACAACAATTGTGATATGCGTTACTTTATATGTCCATCTTTGAGATCAGGATTTTATACAACTTTGTTATTTGGATCCTCACCAGTTTCCTTAATAATGTATTAGCTTGAAGTAAAGATGTTTCACATAATGTGCAAAAGTTACCGCTATTAATGTGATGTATTTTACAAGGCTTTGCATTTATGAATCAGCTTTGGATTATGTTAGAGATACTCTAATTTTCTGTTGTTGTGTATCCAAAATGTATTCCCTTGTAACTCTTCTTTTCTGCTCACTGTATTAAAATGCTACGTTTCTTCTCCTCTCTGTCAGATCTTCACCGTGGTGTTGCTCATATCTTCCAGTTGCGTGCCTTGAACTGCAGTGGGATCTCTGTTGAAGCAGATTTTATGAAAAGACGTTTGCTACCCCATCCTCCTGCAAGGAAACCTATTTGGATTTTTTATTCACCTCCAAGTGGCACCAACAAATATAACCAGCCCAAATAAACTTTAAAATACCATTCAATAACAAAATAGACTTGTTGTATGGTTTATTCAGATACACAAAAACTGACTTTTTTTTGCATTTGAAGCAAACTTGTTGAAACTTCGGACTCATTTCCTATACAAAATGCAAATTTACAAATGTAGATTTGTGTAAAATCACAAATAAAATGCCTTCTCAGAGTAAATTTGTTTCAATACATAACCTGACAGTCATAGGTTGGAATTCAAATGAAGGCTGTCTTGTAGAACTTCAAAACACTTTTTTTTATCATGCTAAGTGGGACAATGTTGATACTGCAATGTGCAACAAAATCAAAGAGCCTTGTCTGAGAGCGAGAAGTTCTGTTGAGCCAATCTGGAGCTATGAGATCTTCAGGACATGATTTTAATGAAGCTTTGTCTGAGAGAAAATAAATCTTGTCTGGATGTTTACAGGAGATCAGAATACATGGGAGACCAACATGTTCTCGTCAAGGATTCAGGTTATTTGCTTTAGTTTGTGTATTTAGGGTTTATTATTGTCTGTCTTCAAAAGGAAAAAAACAGAAAATTATGTAATTTATTTTTATTTTTATTTATTAATAAAAAAACAAGAACATTTGTATTTGTTTTCTGCCTCAAGTGTTCTGGATTTCAAAAAACAAGAGTGCAGGTAGTTCTTCTTTAATTAATTTTTTTGCATACAATTTTTTTATACAAAACCTCCAGAATATTCATAAAGTTTTCATAAGATAGATTCACATCGTCCACATACACATCATTCCAATTTTGTTTATCTAAATAGTCTTTGGATTTATATACGTTTTTTTAGATGTGTTCATAATTTTGTTTTATATTAAAAAAAATTCATATGAATTTCATCATTTTTATAAACTGTGAAAATTTGTAAATGATCACTCAGGTCATTCATCAAGATAACACCTAACACCTCACCATCTGTGATATTAATAAAAATGTTATCGATTATTGTAGCACTATGTGAAGTGATTCTTGTTGGATTAGATATCAATGGAAACAAACTCAAGCTACACAATGAATCCATAAATGTACCAATTTCATTTGAGTCAGCCACTGTCCCCAGATCAATGTGAAAATCTCCACACAGAAAAACTTTTTTGTTACAACTGTTAACCTAAACTTCCAACATTTTATCAGTGAACAATTCTATTCTTGATCCATGTGCTCTATATACACAACTTATTATTATATTCTTGTTTTTCATGATTATTTCTTTGCCCATTTCTGTGTGTGTGCATTGTAAGTGATTCTGTGCAGCTAGTTTAAATTCTGCCAGTCAATCCTGAAGGTCACTGACTGACAGTGTCATGCACTCTGTGTAACTGATTTGATCTTCTGATCTGCCTCCTTTGGGTTCTTGATCAACTTAAACTTGCCTAAAGACAGCGTCCCCAGCAGAGTCTCCTCAGGACAAGACTGTCTGTTGACAGCAACAGTGGTGATTATGACCACATATTACTGGCGGCCTGCACAAGGATGGGGTGCACAATCATAGGTGAGTTTTACATCTAACATGAAGAAAATATTTGATTTTGATTTGTGTGAACCTTTGTGAGTAAAAAATAATTAGGTTAAAAACAGGCAAATTAAAAATGTTTGAGTAAAAGTTCATAGTGATGCACATATTCGGTTAAAGTAATATTCTTGACTCTGCTGTCACCAAGTGGTAAAATGCTGGAGGTGCACTGAAAGAACAGAATACTGCACATCTAATTCCAAGTATTTTTCATTCAACCTTTATTTGAGTAACCCCTCGCTGCAGCAAACAGAAAGGGGCGGGGTCGTGCCCGAGGGCCGAGCCATACCATATATGGAAGTAGCGCCATTGCACTCCGGAAATAAAGGGGGCGCTGTTTCAATGATCACTTACAAATTCCTTAAAGAAGCGGGTCAGCGGTGTTTACAAATTCCTTAAAGAAGCGGGTCAGTGGTGTTTCGGCGAGTAGAACGTTGAAGAAGTTTAATGAAAATATTTTTGCGTGATTCACAATGGAAACTTCGCAAAGTCAGCAGACGGTAATTATACTTTTTATAAGCTTTTTTTTTATGTAGTAAATAAATGTATTTATGTAAACTAGTAAAAATCGTAATTCCTTTAAGCTAAGATTGATGTTGGCATATGTAGCGTGCTGCATCATAGTGATCATAGTGCCTAAAATAGATACCATTTTATAACTTTTAAAGTTCATTCTTTGTTTTCTTTCAGCAGATCCATGTATCTGTATGTAACATTCAAAAAGGGGAGATGTTACAACCTTATAGCAAAGATGACACATATGGATGTCCTCTTTGCTCCTACTGTGCTAAGGAGTCGTACAAGGTGGTGAACCATATTGCAAATACTGCTATGGTACAACATAACGGTTTGTAAAACACAATTTGATTAATACTAATGTTTGTGAAAGAATTGTCAACTTTCTAATTTTGATGGTGTTTATTTGGATAGTTGTGTGCAGTCCTAACTAATGTGAATTCTAAACCACTGTATTTGTATTTCCATACGTGTCAAAATTTTTAGCCTTTGCATTGATGCGATTATCCTAATGTTAACATTTGTGCTTGCCCTATTTTTAGTGTGAGTGTTTCCAAAGGTGTCAAAAGTATTGGAATTAATTACTTAAGTGGAAGTACAGATACTGTTGTTGAGAAATACTTTTTTGGAAGTAGAAGTATCAACTCAAGCTTTTTACTCAAGTAAAAGTATAAAAGTACTGGGTTTTAAAAGTACTTAAAGTATAAAAGTAAAAGGAATGAACACTTTAATTAAGCCACACATCTAAACATCACTGCTTTAAATGTTGACCAACACCTCAAGAGCGTCTCTGAGCCTGATGAGACTTTTGGAATATAATATTGAATCAGTTTTATGTTTTTTAATATTGCCTCAGGAAGCCATTGATTCGTTCCCATTTATTTGTAAATAATAAATCAGATAACTTGTATTAAAGCAGTGATTCTCAACCCTGATCCTCAAGGACTGCTTTCCTGCATGTTTAGATGTTTCCCTGATTTGACACACCTGGTTTGAATGAAGACTGATTAACAATCTTCTGAAGGCCTGCTGAACAGCAGGGAAACAAGTCAAACATGCTGGATACGGGTACTTGAGGACCAGGGTTGGGAACCAGTATGTCTTGCTGGAATGTGATGTGATTTGTGTCATACAGGTTTGAATGAGTGCATTCAATTCAATAGGGTGTCAGAATGGTTTATATTTACACTTCTCATCAAACAACAATCAAATTCACTCTATCCAAGGGCTCCATGTATCTGGATAGATTTCTATTTGTTTTTTTCTGAAAAATAAAAGGATGGAATAAAAACAGGTCATAGTTAAATCGAAATAAAATACTTTTTTCATATATAAGGAGTAGAAGTAAAAAGTAGGCTGAAAAATAATTACTCCACTTAAGTAGAAATGCCCAAAATTTGTACTTAAGTAAAGTAACAAAGTACTTGTACTTAGTTACTTGACACCTTTGACTGTTTCTGGCATAAATGTGTACAAATTATGTATTTACTATTGTTAACGTTATTTAATTGTTTTGGTTTGCAGAATTCTACATATTCAGATGTGGTTTACCTTGTCGTGGCACATCTCACTTCCATTGCCCATACTGTTTGTCAACACATGACAAACGGGAGCGGTTTGTAAATCATTTGGTAAACCACACAATGACTTTAAAATCCCTGTCCAGCTGTGCAACAGCACAGCTACCTGTACTGCCAGCATCAACCAACATCCAGGCGGCCACAACAGCACAGCTAACTGTTCAGCCAGCTTCAACCAACATCCAGGCGGCCACAACCGCATGCTTACCTAATCTATTTTCAAAGGCACACTTAAAGTCAGAAGACATTATTACATGTGAAATGTGCAGCGTGCGCTTGAAAAAAAAAATCTTCGAGTTCATTTAAAAAGGAAGCACCAGAATAATTTGGTGCAGATTTCACAGAATCATCATTTAAGGAGTCAATGTGTGGATTCCAAAAAAGGTGTCTTTGCTGTTGAGAAATCTTTTTCCGGCCCATCAAAACCTATTCATGTTATAAAAAATACCTGGTCTCAATTTCACAGATCAGAATGTGAGCTTGACAAGTGTACTGTTAATGCTCAGTTCGCCAAGCGCAGTGGGATTCTGCCTTTTGAGTGTGAACATATCAAGTCACTATATTTTTGCCCCCGTGCCACAGACTTTGAAGAATACCTGTCTGAATCTACTCTTGATATACTGGTTGAGAACTTGTGGTTCAGCACGCAGCGAAAGGAAGACCTTTTGAAGAAACAACAGGAAGCCATTGCAAACAGTACTCCATTGTCAGTTCTTCTTAGTGTCTGTGGAACAGAAAATACATTTCACGTCTCTGTTGTTGAACCTAAAACGTCATTTTTTAGTAGACTTGGTAGGGTGATCGTTACCCATGACAACAAGAAAAACACCTGGCATTGTCCCTGCACAGATGGAAAGAAGTCCTGTACACACAAGGCTACAGCAAAATGGCATCCGTTTGAGAAAATGCCAGACCTGTTTATAACTGCAAAAATTCCAGAGGAGGATGTTATGTGTGGTGCTGCTCCTTTGAACTGTGATGAGGAAAGTGCAACAATCACTGATCCAGCAACTGAGAGGATGATCAAGTATTTGATGTCACACAAGAAAATACCCGCTGATCTTCCTGAAACACTTATCACCAGCAGCAGAGATGCCAAGTCTCTCAATGGGTTCCCCACACATCTCATTCCATCTGAGACGGAATGCACCGAATGTGAACAACACACCACTCTAAGTAATCCACGTCTGGTATCGGCAACAGCAAAGATACTGACTTCATCTGGTGTAGTTACAGGTTTGGAAGTTATGGTGTGATTACAAGTAAAAGTAATAATTGTGACTTATATTGTATCAACTTTGGGTGTTTATTAGATTATTATTATTTTTTTCCCTTTTAGGCGTATCAACATACAGGAAGACCTGTCCTAACTGTAACATGGTGTATCGATATCAAGACTGGCAAGATGGCATCCACAATTTCGATGACCATATGCTACTGTCAGTACCGGTACATTTGTGCCTTTCACTGAGAAATGCACTGCAGGTTAGTTCTTGTTTTTAATTTGTTGTGTAAAAATTAAAAGTTCATGTTTATAAAATTATAACAAATGGAAAGTTTAGAATTTTTCATGTTCTGTGTTTTTTTATATGTCTAACTGTGATTGTGCAATTTTGCTCCTATTATTTCTGTAGACTCACACTGCTGTAAGCCGTATCATTGAAATGATAGAATACACCGAAGGGGAGAGCTTTCCTAACAAGGAACGGATCCTGCACGCATATCTATCATTTGAGGGTCTGACTGATCATGACTACCTTTACGCATGTGTTTCATGTGGTTATCATCCAGCAGTAGTAGTCATGGACCTCCACAAGAAAGGTGTTTTCAGCATGCCTGGTAAGTATTTAGCTTTCAGATCTGTAGTGATGCTTATACTGTTAAAGAAAATGTTCAAGTCATCGGAAATGAAAATTTACAAAAATATCTAATACTTTATTTGTTACATTTCTGAAGTTAGTGAAATACCAAACCCACCTAAAAACTACAATGGAGAAGTGAACGCAAAATCCTTTTGGGACTCTGTCACCATGGAAGTTATTAGTCGTGGGTTTTATCCACGTAAGTATGTGCCTATTTCAGGTTAAGCTTTGTAAACATTATGTACAACAAACAATCAAGTCTCCTGTGTGTCCAGCAAAGTGGAAGAAATGCCTTAAAGAAACTTTTGTGTGTCTTCATTGTTTCAGCTGGCTGCAAGAATCCTTTTGTTGTAAAACCTACATACCACAACTGGTCCCCCTGGATTGGTCCACAGACACGACAATCTGACATTTTGTTAAACACAGAGACTGAAAAAATGTATGTGCCTGACTGGAGCAGTGATGTAGAACAGTATCTCACAGAAGAGCGGCTTGCGGATGAGGTTCTCAATCTAAAGGTATTTTCACATACAGATTTGTGTTCGTATTTGAGCAGGTTACTTAACGCATTAATACACTTTTTTTGTTTTTTGAAAGATACCTGAGATCAAGAAGCTGTGCAAGCAATGTGGTATTGACAACAGAGGTTCAAAGATGGACCTTGTGCTTCGTCTGCGTGACAAAATATCTTCCAGAGCTACTTACAACAAAGTCTTTGAAAAAGTCTGGGGTGCCTCTGGTAAGTGTCTGACCGCAAGTTATAACAGGCTAATATAATTAGTTACAAAGTCACCAATACAGTAACAAAGTAATGCAACAGTTGTGCATAGACACATATCATCTATTATAACTATTTTTATTGTTATATATTTTTTAACCATATGTCTTTAATCTGTATTCCGTAAAACACATATTTTAACAATTACAGGGAGCTAGCAGGTAAGTAAATTTGTTTAAGAAGAGTAACACTACTTTTTTTGCGTTTCAGGTGGGTGGGCAGTAATTACATGTCCTTGTGGAGTCATATATTCCGTGAAGTTCAACCTGAGAGCTGAGAGTCCAAGAGACTTTGCAGATCTGCTTCTTTCTTGGAAGTTTTTTCCAAACATAACGGTGTACGACTACGCCAGGGGACTAGTACGTCACATGAACAAACGATGCCCTAAGGATGAACCATTTGCCATCCACGAAGGTAGATTGCTGGATCACACACCAGAAAACATCAGACAAGCTGCTGTGAAAAAACTTCAAGTGAGCTTACCCTGGTTGAAGCACAAAAAAGAACCAGAAGAAAAGGGAGGACATCCTGTTACTGGCTCCTCTCAGCACTACTGTTTGAGTGATGTTTTTCACCAACACAACAGCAAAGATGACAGGGATATTTTGAGGCGGATTGACATTGTTCCTGAACTTGCAGGAAGATTGAACAGCCAGTGTGCAGAGCAGCTCTTTTCAGGCATGAGAAAGAATAACTATTTCTTAAATATGCTCACCCCATCATCACATGTCTTTCTGCAAAGAAATATCTTGCACCACTACAATGTGAGGAAAAACACAAAAGCAAAACAAGACCTTCAGAAAGTAGCTGGGCCTCATGCAGCATTGGTTCTTGACCAAAATGGATGCATTGTGATGGGTAATACCGTACTCAACTGTATGTTCATAATGTGGCTTTTCTAGTAGCAGTGCGTGACTTTGAAGTGGTACCTGTACAATGTTTGAATTGTTTTTGTTCATAAAGGCTGTGAGAAAAAAAAGCAAGAGGCCTCCGAGGCCTCCAGTGTGGAACCCACTGTCAATGAAATCCATCAGTGTTCTATGCAGTCCACACAGGTTTCCAGAAATCTGGAAACGATAGAGGCAAAGAAATCCTGCTGGGGAACAGACCTGACTGCCACAGAAAGAACTCTGGTAAATGTGAACTTCTACGTTGTGTATGTATGTATGTATATATGTATGTATATATGTATGTGTATGTATATATGTATGTGTAATTTTATTTTTTCTTCTCTTATCCTTAGCTTGCACAGATTTTAGATAAAACCAGAGATGCAGATGAATATGTTGCCTGCGTGGACAAGCACATCCTTACTCGAAGTGATATGTTCACTCTGGGGTTATGCGAAGACATTAATGGGCTGGTAATTTTAAAAGCATTACAAGCATGTGTTTCATCTAATTTGTTATGTAGTGAATTTATGAATTATTATTTTTCTTACAGATTCTGAACTCATGCCTGAAAGTGGTTGAGAAACTGTCTAATAACAAGGTTGGTAAATGAAGACAGTAGATATTTATTCCATATTTCGTAATTAGGAGACACAACACATAGATGCAGAATAGAGTATAGCTTGTGCTCATGAGATGACGGAAAATTTTGTAAGCCTTCTTAATGGATGTTAAGTAATCATAAAGTATTAAAAGACGTACGAGAACTCTGAACAGGTGTAATTTATTTTTTATTTATTGTTCCCATCTGTCCAGGGTGTTCAAGTTTTTGCAGGAAACAGTCATGTAGTCCAAACATGGTTTCCACCTCTTTCAATGGATCCAACAGAACATCTCCCAGTGAACAATCTTTATCAATACACTATCTGCTTTGACTGTCAGTTGTACGATAATATATTCTTTTTTTTTATGTCATTTTAAGTCGCAGGCATCAAATCTGAATTGGATTCTGATTCCTGTATGGCGTCCTGGACATTGGACGCTATGTGTTAGTAACAATTTTATTGTATTATCAAGCTTTATTTTTATGCATTAGTTGGTAGACTTCATTTCAGTATTTCTTCCTCTGTAGTACTTTTCATCATCAGTCACACATTTTTTCAGATTCTGAATCCTACACACAGAGAGATTTTCTTCCTGGACTCTATCTGTGGCACTGGCTTCAGAGATGCAAACCACATCAAAACATTAAGGTTTTATTAGAATAAGTTGGACAATGGCATGTGTTCCGAGTTCAGATGTCCGGGTCTGTTGGCCAGAGGATAAGGTTCAGCATTAATCTTACTTTAGGCTATCTGTAACAAAATACTTAAGTTACTTCATTAGTAACTGTGAAGTTTATTTGTGGTTGACACTCATTCGCCCAAAATATCTAAATTTGATATGCAGCTTACTTTTCACATGGAATGGGTTAAAGCTGAGCCATCAAGAGACTGTTCTGTCTCACATCATTCTTTTATTGTTCGGTTATTTATTCATTTTTTTTCAGTTATTAACATTGTCAATTAATACATTGAAAACTTTGCATTATTCCACATCAGAGGGATCTGTCATCATCTGGCTTCTGGACCATGGACAGAATTTGTTGCCAATGATGTCAAGGTGAGATGTTTGTAGGGGCAGGGATGTTAGGGAAAATAAGCATTTGTCCATGAGGTACATGAATTGATAGTTATGGGTATTTTCTTGTTGGTTATAGTAATAAACAGTTTTTCATTTAAATTCCACAGGGATTGCCGAAACAAGGACTGTCCAACAACTGTGGAATGTTTGTAGTGATGGTAAGTTGCTTCCGCTCAGCATATCCGTATTGTTTTGTGGGTTGTATACAAGTAATCACATTTTTCTTAACAGTATGCACTGTACTTTGTGATGGGAGCATCTTTTGATTTCACTGAGATAAGGTCACACACAGGATTGAGTGCTTCATGGTTTGATGTTATGTCACAAAACATTGACCTGTAATATCTGCAGATGGATATGATGACAATACGAAGGTGGTGGTGCATACTTATTTTGACAAACTTCCCTGTGAAGTAAGGACAATGATTGGCCTCTCTATGTGGCATTACATGGATGGTAGTATTTCTGTAAAGACTTCATTTGTGATTTTGAAAGATCTAGGGAACAGCTACGAAGAGAGAGAAAGAGGAAGAGAGATGATGAAATGGTTGAAGCCAGGAGAAAATGTAAGGTAAGATATAGTTTTGATTTTTGAATAATCTAATTGTTAGTATGTGTATTTGCCATGCACAGTTGCACTAGGTTTGTGTTTGAAAGAAAATCATGATCCAACAATCAAGGATTGAATCAATTAGGTACTGGTCTTTATTTTAGGTTTTAAGAAACCATGTATAAATATGTATTTTGCCAGACTCATTGTGCTGATGACCACACCTATGCACGAACAACCAAGCCAGATCTTGAGGTTGGTCACACCATCCATAATTAAGAATTGTCACTTGTACTTGTGAATTTCAGGTGTGTGTGTGTGTTGTTTTTTGTGATCTTCACTTTGCAGGTAAAACAAATGCCACCAATTTTACAGGTAAGATGAATTCTTATACATATAGTTGTTCATTCTTTGATGTTCTTACAATGCACAATTGGGGTGTTTTTCAGATGCCTTTGCATGTACTTGACGCTGTGCTCCAAGAGGTGGTCCTAACAGAGGGAGATGTTGCTTACCTCACTTTGGCATTGACCTGCAAGCGGTTTCA
>JARVJN010000001.1:56274385-56285246 GCA_031763805.1 Argolebias nigripinnis
CGTGTGGATGAAAGGCTAAACCGCATGCTAAACTGTTCGGTTTTACTGATAAACGGCTACGTGTGTACAGGGCCTGAGAGTGAAAGTCGAACTTGGACTACTGTATCCCTACTTCACGGTTTTCCACTTATCTCTGGGGGCGTGGTCCGCTAAACCCCGTGATAAATGAGGGACTGCTGTAATGATAAATAACATTCACCTATCTTCCTGTGGTAAGTTTTTCTTGAATTTATTTTCAGAGCAATAGGGTACCGCTTCGTTAAAGTCATCCTCCTTTTTCTAGTTTCTAGAGCTGAGAGAGTGCATGTGGCATTCTGATCCTTGTGTTATTTTTGGTGCAAAATAAATAAAGCTTCAAGAGGATTAGGTTAAGAATTAGTTTTATGTCAGAAGTGTTGTTCCTTAAACTCATCACCAACGTGTGTTCTGCAGCTCGCCATTACGTGCATGTCATTTTGTGTTATGAGATATTCCGTCTGAAAGCAATTAAGCATGTTGAATTTGAAAACGTGTTCTGTTAAGTCTTGGCTCTTTTTATTAGCTCATGTCTCTCCTCGGGATCTGTGGCAGTAAGTTGGATCAGTGTGTGTGTGTGGAGGTCAGTGAAGAATCCTCTTAAATGAACACAAAACCGTGAGGTTTATCTGACATAAGAAGATCAGCTGGAGAATATACCTGCTTGAGTTACAGCTTCTTAGAGATGAACCCTCGCTGCACCAGAAGAGGAGTGAAAACAAAATGACACGCGTGACACCATTCACTCCTCAGGGACTCGAGACGGAGTGCAGTATGTATAAAATATTTATTCCGAAGAGCACGATATGTCACATTTCATAACAAAGAGTTCCCATTGTGCTTGAAATAGTACATTTCTCACCACAGGACTTGTGAACATACAGGCATATGTGCATATTACAAACATCAAATTTAAACTTTTCTCTCGGTAAAGAATCGTAACGTTGTCGTGTAACTTGTGCATATGTACGTATCTGTGTCTGCGAGTAGAGTTTCCCTAGGCAGCTTTTCACAGCTGACCACAAAAATAGATCTTTGCTCAAATCATTTCAGACGAGTAATAATAGTTTGGAGATTAGAAGCTGCTTTTCTTTCTGCAGGCTGGGAGAAAAGGGAGTTTGTGGGGGATAAAATGAAGGCACAAGTTTGCATGCTTCTGTGGCAATCAAAGATAATGACTTCAGTAATGTGATTGTAGATGAGTTGAGTTAGTGCAATCGCTTAAGGTTTCAAACGTTTTTCATTTAGAAATAAAGCTCAGAGCTACATATTGCTTTAACAATCTGGATTTTAGAGTACACTTCAGCCCATATCAGAAGATTTATGGTCTTGAAATACAAGATAATTCAAAGGTTTGGGAAGAGTGACACAATCCAATATATTTTTAGGTTGATTTTTCCTATAAAAAACACAATAGGATCTGATTTTCCTCCTACTGGATAATTTAGAATCGAACTAAAGGCTGCAAATTTACTTCAAATAAAACATAATACAGCATCTCCAACACAAAAAGGACAAACTATAGTCTCACATTTTGTCGTTCAAAACAATAGTTTAGGCTAGACTCTACAAATGTGAAACGCTCCATTCGTTTGTGTCGCTGATGAAATGAAACAGCTGCGATTTTAAACCTTCATGAGCTTAAATAATGCAATTTACAGTTTTTAAAATACAACAAGACATCTGCTGTAAAATGAACAATGCTTTTTGTTGAACAGAAGAGGAAAACACGTTAAGCTAGAAGCATTTTTAACAAAAAGTCAGTGCAGGTGTTTTATTTTCATTGTGTTATGGGCGACATTCAAATACGTTCAGTTTTCACCGTCGTAAAACATGACGAGGTATTTTTTTTAGAGAATTACACAAATCAACATCCAGCTAACTTTATAACGCATCTCATTAACAATCATTTATCACCATAAAAGGTAAAACAGGCTCATTGACATTGATTTGAGGAAATAAATGTCTTTCTCAGATAGTTGATGGGGGTGTAACGCCATTCAAAATGACCTTTGTGTGTATTGCATAGTGGATCGTTGTGGTTTCTTAGCCAGAGTTTGGTTCTCAAGTCCCATTTCACTTAAAGAAAACTTGTAGAGTAGCCAAGCATCTATAATGCAAAAATAGTTCTGGGAGGATATTCAAATAAATCAAAGATTATAAAACTGCAGCTATTGCAGGGGATGGTTTTATGTTTCAGTAAATCCTTTCTGAGAGATTTGACCAGACATAATCAGCTGACTGGACGCCACACATTCAGAGAATGACATCACCTGGACAGGAATTTTACTAACTGGTGAAACCACGAGAGAAAATGTATTGTACTGAGTTATAAACACACAGGCACGGTCAAATTCATGTGTACCCTTAAATAATGAATATCAGTTATTTTTGGCAAGTCACAGAGTGGAAACTGAAAGAAAGAAAGGATCACTGCACCTGCAGAAACGTACGGAGGAGGGTGTTCTGGAGCTGCTTTGCTGCATCTGACAGGGGGGTCTTCAGTCAGTGAAGGTTGCAATGAAATCTCAAGACTATCAAGGCACTCTGGAGTTAAATGTTCTGCCCGGTGTCGGAAAGCTTGGTCTCAGTCATGAGTCCTCCAGGATAATGACTCGAACATAAAGCTAAAAACAGCCAAGAATGGCCAGGAACAAAACATTGGACTATGCTGAAGTGGCCTTCTGAGCCCTGGTCTAAATCCTGTTGACCATCTGGAGCTGAAACTTACAGTCCGGAGATAACAACCTTTAAAACTGGAGTTTTTTTCCCCACACAGAATAGAGAGAGTTACAGAAACCTGATTGCAGTGATTCCCACATAAAGTCATACGACAAAACATTAAGTCAAGATTACAATCCTTTTTGTCGACAAGTTTTATTTATTGTGATTAACCAAAATTCTGAGTTGTTTTATTGGCAGATTTTTTAATTTATTTTTTATTATTATTACCGTAGTTTCTTTTCTTTAAGGAAATGGTACAAACACATCTGATCATGTGTGAATTTGTAAACCTGGGTGTTTTTTAATTTTTTTATCTGTAGAAGTGAGGGTATGCTGCGTCTTTACAGACTTTGTTTAGACTGCGGTATCCGTCATTTCATGTACTTCACTTCCTGTTGCTGCTGTTTCCGCTCGTTGCTCAAATTCAAGGAAATAATTGTCGTAAACGCATTTAAAACTCTCTCCTTCTCACTAAAAAGACGACTCTGTATCCTTACAAGTGGCTTCCCACCCTGACGTGTGTGGATCGTTTGCAAAAAGCTGAGCTCACATTTCTGTCGCTCAGTCTGCAGTCACGCACGCAGCTGGTTGGTGTGAAAGGCCCAGATTTCTGCAGTTTGAGTCTAACAAGAAGCCCCAGTGGTATTAATCTTCTTTTCTTCCTTCATGACATCCTCACAAAAAGTCAAAATAGGCCCTGGAAATTGGTTTTAAAACTTAACTTGCTTCTGAGGCTGTACTTTAAAATCTGCAGGTGCTGTAGTTTCTCTCTGCTGCCTGAAGCCCAGGAGCCACACAGGAGTCCCACCCAAAAAAAAAAAAAAAAAAGAGCTCAGTTTAATAAGGGAGTGTTTTGTTTTATGTCTTTCTTTCTTTATTTATTTATTCCCCATCTGGTATGCATAACTATCCTTGCAAGAAGCAAAACAGTAAAAAAAAAAAAAAAAAAAACAACTGAAATAAAAATTCAAATAAACCAAACTTTTTTGTTCACTATGTTGCAATGAGTAATCATTTTCAATGACCTAAGATTTTAAATAAGAAAAAAAAAAACATTTGCAAGTTAATTAAAAAATGTTCATTTTCAAATTTTTGTATCAAAACTGGGCGGCACGGTGGCACAGTCAGTAGCGCTGTTGCCTCAGCGAGAAGGTCGCCGGATCAAATCCCATCCTGGGGCCTTAAAACGTGGTGGAGTTTGCATGTTCTCTCCGTGCATGCGTGGGTTTTCTCCGGGTACTCCGGTTTCCTCCCACAGTCCAAAAACATGCATGTTAGACTGAATGGTAACTCTAAATTGTGCCTAGGTGTGAGTGAGAGAGTGAATGGTTGTTTGTCTCTATGTGCTCCTGTGATGGACTAGAGACCTGTCCAGGGTGTCCCCCACCTCTCACACAGTGATGGCTGGACATGGGCACCAGTGACCCCCGCAACCCAAAAACGGAAGAAGCGGGTAAAGATAATGGATGGATGCATCAAAACAGGTAGAAAGTGTTAATGCGATAAAAATAAATGACTCGTTTTGTTACTTGGATCAAGTTGTTATTTGTCATTTTGGCAAATAACTTTTATTTTATTCTTTAATTCACAAGAATGTGATTTGAACTCTTTCCCCTCTTGATTTAAACCATAGCAGCATCTTTGTAAATTATCAGTGGTTTGAGGGGCCGCAGATTTCTGTCTCTATCCAGATATTAATATTCCCATGAAAGCAAACCCAGAAAAATAATACCATGAACTCTGACCCCAAACCAAACAAGTTCTCACTTCAGCGCTTGTTTATTTATGCAAGCTGATTTTTTTATGGAAATAAAAGCAACGAAACCTCAGCATATTTTTCCACTCAGCTGTGCAACGTAAATTATCCACAAGAACAATTAATATTTAAGAGCAGGTTTTACCCCTTGCGGTAAAAAAAAGTAAACGAAAACTTACTACACACACTGAAGAGCGATTCAACAGAACTCCTGATTTAACAAGTGGAAATCTAAAATCCCATCAGAGCGCTTGTCCAGTCAATGTAAGTGTTGATGTCTGTGACATATTGGTGTTTTACTTCATTTATTTGGACTTTCGTCTGCCTAAAACAGCAGAATTATTTAAAGATTTGATACATTTCCAATCATTAAACTCTCTTTCTCCTTTAGCTAAAATAAATAAATAAATAAATAAATTACTTTTACAGGTTAAACATGTTGTTTTTATTGCTTGAAACCAGAACTCTTGGCTCTGAATTATTTCATATTTGATGCATATTTTTTTCAGAACTTGTGTATTTATTACTGCAAAACTACCTTTAGTTTTTCTCATCATCCATACAGATTTATTAATTTGGTCAATTTTTGAAAAATTAAAATATTGCCCATTCATTTTTATTCATCTGGAAATGGAGTGAAAATATAGTTTATTCAACTAAATTCTAAATTTGAAATCCAAATACCACATGGTGCAAAACATATTATTTAATTAATAAATTAATTAAGAAATGGTATAAACATTTAACTCAAAATGAGATCAACAGAGGTGTGTAGTTTGTTTACATGTGACATCATTTGTGTGTTCGAACTGTACTTAAAACAACAAATGTTTCTAGATGCAATTGCTACTTTTCATTATTTTACAGGTATCTAAAATATGGTGGAATGCGTTTTCATCTCTAAACGTAGTGATAGTTGTAGGCTTACTTTAAAATAATAATAATAATAAACTTATTAAGAATAAACATTCAGTTTCCTAGTTTTGTAGAGGTAAGAGAAGTTGTTGCATTTAATGGTGAAATAAGGTTTTAGTTCATGCTGGGATTCTGTGGTATATACACGATTGTTTTAAACATTAAATATAATTATGTACCGGTAAGTAATGTGATGCAAACATGCAATATCATTAATTTATTCATTATCAACTGCCAAATTATCTGCATTTTAACTTTCTGGTATTTGCCAATAAATAAATAAATAAAAATTAGCATTATTCTTCTGATAGCGATATTTTTATCTCATCAATTGACAATTAATGGGACTATATAAGTACAGTCCATTTACTATTTTTAAGCCATTGCGTGTAACAGAAACAGTAGGTCCATATTGTGCGGCACCATAGCATCAATGCACTGGATATTAGTAACTGTTTGGTCAATCATACAATAGAAGGGCTTCAAAAAGGGAGCATGAGCTAATTTCTAATGGAAAATGAACAATGGAGCTGAATAAAAAGTCATTGCATGACAAATGAGGGTTTGTTTTTAAACCTTGGATCATGCAACACCATTCTGTTGGAGTTCCAGAATAAAAGCTGAGTGAATATGAACCTTAAATCATGCTTGGTGGCAGCTGGTTTGAATCGTTTATAAAAGGGCGGGGGGACATTTAACAACAACAGTTATTACTTTGCCAGATGCAGATGACTCGGTTGTCTGAATGTATGTTGTGAGAGCATATTTTAGTGAAATATATATATATATGTTTTATGCTAACGAGCATTCCTTGCTGTGTTTATGAGCATTTCAAATTAAAAACACATTTGCATAATCACATTTCTAAACCCGTCTCCAAAGCTAAAATAGCATAACTTCCACACAATATCGAATGACGTATGTGTGCATTGCGTTTACAGATGATTAAGAAATTTTAGACTTCAGGAAAGATGGATGACTTCCTCATCGCTGCCTCACTAGTTAACATTTAAATTCATTTTCCATCGAGCACATCTATTAGCAGTTTATGGTAATTACATTGTAAGCTCCACTCAAACATGTTTTTGGAAATCAGATTGCCTGGCCAGAGAAATATGTTGTATAATTCATACTGATCCTGGCAGATTTGAATGAGAGATGTGTCTGAGGAAACGACTGAGATAGTTTTAACATCTGCAAAAGTCTGTTCTTTCCCCACTGTCAGTGTGGAATGATGCAAATGACTCGCTGTGCAGCCTCAATTCATCAAATAAGGCCCATCTGAAATAAGAAGTACACATCTATTTTATATGACATGCAAAGAATCTCATACAAATGATTCAATAATAAACCAGTGGGTCATGCTGCCTCCATTGGGGCTTCACAACAGATATGATTCTGCAGTAAGCTCCACTGTTAATAAAACCAAACAGAGCAAAATATTTTTCCATCGTAGTGCAGTGGAAAAATAAACTATGTACAAACCTAAATCTGTCTATTGTTACGCAACTGTCAAGTGTTCAGTGCTACAATGCCATAATCTTGGCTCTGACCTTGAACTGCCTACGTTCTCACATAAACCAGCAGCAGACACATCCTGTTCTAAAGGCTGGTGGATCTTACAGACCACACTGATGCCCAACATAGACGGTGTGCCTTGTGCAGCCTCAGCTATCCAAGTAATCTAAGCATTACTGGATTCCAGCTGAGTTCAGGGATCCCTGTTACCTGATGATGCTTCTGTCCTTCAAGAAAAAATGTCCTCTTTGTCCAGTTCTGGTGTACCAGGTCTAGAAATGTCAAACAGAGGCTGCAAAGAGCCAGTGCTCGATTTCCTGCTTCTGAGGAGTTTAAGTGCTTCTGCAAGGTTCGCCTCGAGGCTGGACATTCGGACGTTCAGGTTCTTAAGGTCATCCTTCAGCTCCAGTTTGAGCTCCTGAAGGGATGCCTGAAGTGTTTGCTCTGGGATGGGGTAGAAGGCATGCTTGGTTTCTGGAGGCTGGGCAGGACTGCGGTCCTGAGGAGTCAAGCGGAACTCACCCACTTTGTCCAGGCGTAGGTCACTTTTGGTGATGCCGCTGTCACATGAGTCCGTCTTCTTTAGAGACGTCTGTGACTCGTGCACTGCGGTCCTCTCAGGTAAAGTCTCCATGGATTCTGCTTTGGACACTTTGTTCCAGTTGTCAGCTTTTGCAATCGACTCCTTGAAGCGACCCCAGCCTTTGACTTTGACCGGTTCGGCCGGCCGACACCCTGCCAAAGAAATGGTGGAGGGCACCTGCAGTTTTGCTGTCTCTGAGAGGGGGCAGCTGGGAGGTGTTGAAGGTGGAGGAACTGAGGAGGAAGGTGTAGCTGGACTTTCTGTTACTGTGACAATGCTGGTAGCTGTAATGGCTGCTTTAGCCAGCGGGATGTCCACATAGACCGAGCCCTTCTCGACATCTTGTTCATCTGTGTCTGGTTTCTCGACTGCCATGCGGGCTTCCTTCTGCTGTCGGAAACGCTGGAAGAGTTTTCGAACTGGGTGATCTGGTGGCAAGTTCAAAGGGGCTTCATTTTTGCGCCGTTGTCGCTCCTCTTCCTCGCGCTTGACATCACTAATCTTCCGGAAGACAATCTACAAAGGAATTTAAAGGTATCATGATTAGGATAGCAACCATCACACAGCATCAGTATTCCACAGCAGACCGGAAAAAAAAACCTCTTCTCAAAGTCTATTTACTCTCCTAAAGGATTTTTTTCCAAGCGGAGTTGTAGAAAGTATATAGGAACTGTATGTGTTGCACACAATTAAGGTTACAAGGACTGAACAGTGTTGTCATACATATGTTTTCCTACAAATAATTTTCTGATGCAAAGGTAAAGTAATTTACAATTCTACAATATACAAAGTAGTTCCTTTAAACTACAAAGAAACTAACTGCTGTTTGCAGCAAATAAAACAGTGATTGCTTGGATGTACTTCACACAAACCGCCCCCTCTTTATTAACCTGAACAAATGTAATTTGAGGGTCTATCCTTTTGACTACCATCCGTGTGAAGAAAACAAAGTATTCAAAATGTGTTTCTTTTACTGTAATTTTTGCTGTACAAGTCACAGTTTTTTGCATAAATTAGCATGCCTGCAACTTACACAGTGAAGCAATGTATTTATGTTTTTTCCCCATATTTATAATCCGATTTTTGACTGAGATCTGATGATTTCATTCATTCTGACAGGGAAAATATGGAACACTACTATTTTCAGCCACTCGAGGGCCCTCAACTAATATGGCAAGCCAAGTGTCTTATTAATGGGTAAAAGTGGTTATTAATGAGACATTTGTCTTGCCATACCAAGTCACCTTCGTCTCGCTCTGGAACTCCTGGAGAAAACGTCAAATCAGCTGCATTTCACTGCGCCGCCCAGGCGAAATGCAGCTGATTTGATTATTAAAGTGCATTTATTAAGGAAAAGTTCAACTGAGAAACCTTTACTACAATGTCGAGCAAACAAATAATTGTTTTTAAGTGGTTATCTTGTTAAATTTTGAAGAAATGCACAGCGAGTCATCCCTCTGCGCCTTCCCGCAGTTGCAAATGGGCTTTTGAAACGCAGCTCATTTCAGAATCAAATCAGAATCAGCATTTATTAAGGAAAAGTTCAACTGTCTGAGACATACCTTTGCTATAATTTTGAGCAAACAAATAATTGTTTTTAAGTGTTAATCTCGCTAAATTCTTGTTAAAGTCCTTCCGTGCACACTCCCGCGGCCACCATTTGGCAGCCAATCCTTTTTTTAGCACAACACCGGCCCACGTTTCTGTGTGGTCAGCGGTGATATATAACAAGCGTGACGTGTCAGCGGTGACACATAATAGATGCGACTATATGGCGAAGCAACATATTTATGTTTTTTCCCACTTTATTAGACATATTTGGACTGATGCAACTTATACGGCGTTGCGACATGTACGGCGGCAAGTACGGCAAATGCCACATTTTAAAAGGCTATTCCCCAAACACACTGAAAGTTCATATGAAGTCTTTAGCTTCAGTGGTCAAAGTTTGCTTCCCACCCAGCTGCTGCTAACTGGTAATTTTCAGTTTAGAGCAAACACATTAAACATGTCAATATTTTGTTCATGCTTTTCAGTAAAATCTTGTGGAAACTAGTTGCAGAAGAAAACACTTATTTTAGGCATGAATGTTAATTTGGGTCTAATGGTCAACTCAACATTTGTTTACGGATTTTTTTAATAGCTTTTAATTTCAACCATCCTTAAGGGTTGTGTGATGCAGTACATATTACACAAAATGACAAGAAATCTCAAAAATGTTATAGATTAAGAAAGCCGACATCTCTATATGAATAATGGCACATCTATCTGAGAAAATTCGAAGCATTAATGAATGTTGCACAGTTAAAAGTAAATCCTTTGGAAATGTTCCTGTTAGGTGGAGTTGGAAAAATGACCGTGCTGATACAAAATTCGTTGTTGCCAGTCCTGGTGATAACATGCCTAACACAGAAGCATCCACCCCTTAGAGAAAAAAGGCTATTTCTCTTTTTATCTCTTGGCTACAGTATTATTTTAACTTAGACCTCTGTGATGCAGATTGTCTATTAAAAACTCAATCTCACAAGCAATTTATGAACGCTGTGTCTGGCTTGATCCAATTCTAGATTTCCCTGCTGTATACTTTTAGGCAATATGGGACTTTGGTAAATGATGACTTTGATCCAGCAGAAGACATTGCTTCTTTATATGCAGACAATTCAGTCTTGCACTTACCGCCTTGGACCATCTGATTGGATGAATGAAGTAAGATTTGGTGGCTAAACTTGTCTGGTTGATCACAGCTGTTCAGTTTTAACTGAAGGACAAGACAATTTAATTCAAACCGTGTTTTTATACAAAGTACAAAGGCTGCCATTGTGACATTCTATAAAGGTTTTAAGAATGTAGCATATTTTATTTTGTAGGATGTGAAGCAGGTTACAAGTCACAACCTCAATCAGTTATTCAAGAATAGTTCAAGTTCACGAATAGTAATTTTATATTTATTCACGGATTCTCTTCTTTTTGGATTAAACCTATCCTGTGTGACCAGATGAGATATATAAGTGACCATGAGACGTTAATTATATTTGACCCATCAAGGAAATGGAGTCATTTATTTAACAGATCATTAAATTAAAATTATACATACACACTTTGATTGTTCTAATCAACTTCCTATAAATTAAACATCAACAGATGAAATCACGCGTCCATAATTTCTAATAGCCGGCGAATATTTAAGGGACAACAGAATCAAGTTATGAGATCTTAAATAACTTATATCTGAAGGCACTTTTAGCTTAATATTACTGGCAAAGATAAGAGATAGGAGGAAAGGAGGGGAAGTTATCTTTGAGTGAGTTTCAACCAGGAAATGGCAGCTCTTCCATGCGATTGCCAGCTAA
>JARVJN010000001.1:56510568-56521954 GCA_031763805.1 Argolebias nigripinnis
ATATGTACCGGTATATATATACGGTACTGTGTATATATATATATATATATATATATATATATACTATATATATACATATACATGCATACATACATACACACACACATACACACACACACACACACAATGTGGTCAAATTTTTCATTTACCTTTGTATTAAATGTATCTGTAACATTTAGTAAATATTTGTGTCTGAATAAAGTACAGTACATGGAAATAATCTAAAAATAACTCAGTTGCCTTCCTCAAGCTGACAACTTTGTAATGCAAAGAAACAATACTGATTATTATACCTGTATTTGGTTTCTACCGTATATATTTCTGATTAAATTTACTCTTTATTTTTTACAGACGCAGTCATCCTAATATATTTAGCTTACATAGTCTTTTGCAGCACATGGAAGTGATAATGAAGCAAAAATCATTTATAAAGTAAGCATGCCTCCCCTTATTTTTCAGCTTGGTTTTAGACTTACCTGTGAAGCGGGGGCTATTTTAAGTCCAGCTGCTACTCCATTATGGAAACTGGGCCAGCTGGTCATGTTGGGAGGAACATCAATGTTTCCACTGTTGAGATCAACCATGGTATTCCTGGGAGGAGCACGACCTAAAAAAAAAATTTTTAAATCAGAAAACACATGAACTAAACAGCAAAAATGCTGATAACTTATTATTACTACTGAATTATAATACATTCAACCTTTAAAATTAATCAAACATGCATCATCTTCCTGCTAAATTAAATATGTGGATGTTTTTATAAATCAATTTACTTTAATTTTTTCCCTTCACTTTTTTGTGAGTCTTCCAGATTTGTTCATAAAAATAAAAACTTCTAGAGAAATCCATACATGTCGTAATTTTCCTTAAAGGGACAAACTTTGAGATAACGTTTATGCTTCTCTACCACCTCAGTACCTGTAAGGTTGAGTTTTGGGACAGGCAACGGTTCAGTTGGTACAGGATGATAAGAAAAGAGCGTGAAGAGGCCTCTGCCGACTGGAAGAGCCATTGTCCTCTGACATAACTGAAGAAGTCTGAGAAAGACAGTAAAAAAGAGACAAAGACCACAAGGAATTAAATTATGGTAGTGTGAACACTGTCCTAGGAAAAATAAATCTTACTAGCAAAAACTAAAGCTTAAATAAATTTAGAACTGTAAAACACAGGGTGAGAAGAGGACAGGACAAGGTGTAATACAATGACCTTTAAATATATTGTTTAATTGTTAACATCTGTATCCTATGAAAAAAGTTAATAAAAACAAAAGTACAGTATACAGCACAATGTACGCCAGTCATCAAGTTGTTAAACAGCAATACAGTGGTGATGCATATAGGTATCAAGTTTTGTTAATTTATCTTGGATCAGAAGATGTGGTCTGGAAGAGCAAAGACCTTGTCTGACATTTGACAATGCTTTGGAGACGATACCATAACACGCCCGTCTTTCAATGAGCATATAATAATAATAAAAATGACACATTTATAATGTACTTACTTATTTTCTTTCTCCTCAATATACTCGTGATCTGAAACCTCGGGTAGTTGGACAAGACTGACTCGGACCGGCCTGGAGCTCTGCAAAAGCCTTCTGACTTCCTGGACTCGTAGATCCTGACTCCAGATCAGTCCTGTGACCTAATAATGACAAATAATTATTTTTTATATTTTTTATATACCCTTTATTTACACAGGTAGTCTCATTGGGTCACGAGAACTCATTTTCAAGAGAGACCTGTTTTTGTGCGAAGATGGTGGGGGTTAGGGGCCTTGCTCAGGGCCCCAGAGTGTTTCACCTTTTCCACCCACATTTTAATGTTGATGGTACCGGGAATTGAACCGGCACTTTCTGATCACAGGCCTATTTTCTCTAATCTCTGCGCCACCATTCCCCCCCAAAAATAAAATAAAATAAAATATTGGGGAAACAATTAAAAACATTTTTTTTTCAAGCATTCCTATGTAGAAGAGTATATCCTAAAATAAAAAAATCTCTCCACAAAGGATGGACAATGTATGTTTATGTTAAAAAAAAATATGTCCAGTGATCTTTTTACCTCTTGAACGATGTCTGACATCCCATCTTCTTCCTCATCTGCTTCTGTTGTTGCAGGAGGCTCCAGTGTAAGTCCTGAACCTACAGACTTACCACAAAAAAGAAAAATACATGAAAACAATATACAATTTGGAGAAAATATGCTTAATTTTCAAGTTTAGTGACAGATGCATTCAACCATCCAAATATTTTAGGATTAACTTTAAATTAGAAATGTCATCAATTTCAAGGAACAAAAGGTAGCTATTTATGTACAGTATATATTCGTGATAAAAACTACACACTCTTAAATTCCGAATGTTTATGTATCAGGACATTAAGAAAGTTTTGCGCTTCAGGTACAGTTTTGTAAAATGTTGCCTTTTCTCATGTGGTTTGTACATGAGGACCCACCTTAAGGCTCCCACATACTCGGGTGTACTGTGTGTACTCTGTGAGCCGTGCTAACACTGCACGCACTGTCCGCAGATGGTTGAGACGTCATACTCAAGCGTACACCCTGATGGGCTGCAGCCCAGCTCCGCAGGCAAGGGGCGTTTACCTTCGGGACAAATTGAAGTCGCCAATTGATCATTTGCTGACATGCCTACTGGACTGATTGACAGGCCACAAAAACAAAACAAAAAAAACGTGAGCTGCCGGCGGCCCTGGGTAGAGGCAGTTGGCAGCCCAGGAGCAGTGGCAGCAGTATTCTGTTTATATGTTGTTAATAAAAAGTCCTAAGAAAATTAAAAAACAGTGAGTGCTGGCCCTGCAGCCCACACATCAGACCAGCCCACCAGGAAATCTCCAGAGCCTCCTGCAGCCACACTGGGCATGATTTTAATTCTCGTGACAAATTCCTTCATTTCTCACCATTTCAGTCATGACGTCAACGGCCGAGAAGGAAGAGATCACTTGGCTCTTGGCAAAAAAAACTAAAGAAAAGACCATTAAACCAGATCAGGGATGAAGAAGGGGAACTTAATACATTGGTGTCGAATACAAATCAGTTGGGCAGTTTATTCTGCAACACAGAGTACATGTACGCAGTCGTAAAAATTGAGCTTTGGGTGGACATGGCTTGCGGACGTCTGCTTCAAGTCCATGTTGAGCCTCAGGTACACACGGACCTCCGCGGAGTGAAGTACGCTCGAGTATGTGGCGGCATTTAGGATGTTAATGAAAAGTTAAATAAATGATGTATTCATACTTTTATAGTTATTTTAAATGCATTACCGGTAAATCCACTTTCAAATTTAATATAACATTACAGTATTAGGGCATTTCTAAAATCTTTAGAACTTAAGCTAGACTTTTATGGCTTTTTAAAAAAAATGAAAGACTTTTATGGCTTTTTAAGAAAATGAAAAACATTTTTTAATTGACTGTGGACACTTGTTATAATGGATGGCTAACATGAATTGTATCTAAAGCTCTCAATTTTAAGTCAGTTGATACTTACAGCTTTGCTCTTTGCCAGGGTCATGGTGTGAGCCTGCTTGATCAAGTCCTGTCGCCCAATCAGGTGGCAGACTTCCTTAGACCAATCAGAACATGGCTGCTCACGACATCGATAGATGGCCTCTCGAATAGGCAACGCCACGCCAAAAGGGACGGACTCCAAGTCTTTCAGGGTGAAACCTACACCAGTGTAAAGGTGAGGATGAGATGTGGTCATTTAGGCCTTGAAATACGTAAACATCTGGATGGATAATGAGTTTTGAAAAATAGACCAGATACTGTACTGGTTTTCTCTGAACATACAGACTTTACTTTCACAGAATAATAATATTACTATTACAGTATATGTTTAGTGCCCTGAGATGACTTCTGTTGTGACATGGTGCTATATAAACAAACTGAATTGAATAATGTGTGATTATGATAATAATAATGTGTGAATTTGCATTACCGTAATGTGAGTCAATGTGTGGCTGATTAGGAGGATTTGGCAGAATAATTAACAAACCTTCCTCACTGTACGACAAAAAAACAAACTGAAAATGATATGATTGTCCTACCTTGTGAAGTAAGCCACACCACCAGCTGCTCAGCCAGACTCTCACCGGAAATCCTCACCTTCACATCGCTCTGTCTAGAAAGAAAAATTTTACACTTGAGCATCAGTGAGATAACTGATGAAATGATGCAACACATAACAAGATGAACATGCTGCAACAATTTTAAAAACAATATCCTTTATTTGAACCCAGTTAGCCTAAAACGTTACCTAAAATGTATGATTTTAAATGTTTTCACATACTTCTAAAGAGACTAAAAACGTAATGCATGCACATACCTTTCACAGAATAAAAACACTGTAAAGCTAAAACAAAATCATTTTTCACATCTTTGTGAGCCTTACCTTCTAAAGTTCTGTTCAGTAGCACAGGACTTTTGGCCTAAAATGTGCAAGAAGAAAAGATGAGGAAACGAAAATTGCAAAAAATAAAAATAACAAAATAACAAAATAAAAAAACAATTTTCTATCTTTTTACAGTTTTTTTTGATCAGGCTTAATAAAGTGTCACATTCAGAAGGAAACAGTTTACAATCCATATCCAGCCGATATTCATTTAAACATGCAATAACTTGCTGCTAAAACTTGTCCCAAAAGATCTTCTGATTGAGAGTTAAATGCAAGTGAAGCGCTTTGTTTATTTATTGTGTTTGTTACTCACAAACAACACTATATTACTAAAAAGTGAAGGGAAAAAAAGTAGGATGTTTTCACGTAGCTAAGTTTGGTCTAAATTTAGTCACAAAAAGAAAATGGCTGATCAAAAACCTGCTGTGATGACTGTCACCACAAAGCTGTACTGGGTTTGTCACAGCAAAACAGGATGGGTTGGGTGATCCACAGAGCTGTATTACACACAATTTTTATTCTTAAAGCAGGGCCCTGAAGCAGAGATGTAAACAACTAGAAGAAAATATAACCAACGTGTTTATGTTTCAAAACGAGCAAAACATACCTGATGAAAGTTTGAAGAGATACTTTGATTCGTTAGAAGTCGCACTCTCATCTCCGATGATGTAAAGAGCATAACTCTGTGAAACAGAACAGAAACTTTTTAAATTAATATTTTACCTTTACATTTTGTGTATTAATTCAGGCCAGCTAACACCCAAAGAACTGTCTCTGTTTTTACTTTGTTAAAGCAATCATTCTAAAGCTACATTATATAAATATTGTTAACAAATAATCTACATTACACATATGTTTAAATAAATACACAGTACTTGTGAAGTGGACCTATTACTAAGTACTGTAATTAAAAGCAAATAAATCAGTGCTACACCCTGATCGCCTAAGATCAATGATAATTTGCATAAACCTTAAAAGTAGCTTTTCTACATTTTTGTCTCTTTTTTATATAAAATATCATTAGTAAAGGGTTTTGCAGCATAAGAATGTTACAAAGAGCAATTTTAAAGACAAAAACAACAAGGACAGCTGATGACATGACCCCCACAGAAGCCTGATTTAAATTATTATGATGTCAATATGAAATTAAATAAACAAAAATAATGTAAATATCAATGAGTTTCATTTAAGCACTAGAAAAATAGTTAACTGTACTTTGTGTAATTCGTACAAAACTTAAGTAGGAGAGCTTGTCATACCAGAACCAGCAGTCTGGTCCTCTGACAGATGCCAGGCAGGTTTGGAAAAGGTAAACTATCCTCTCCTCTCAAGCAGCTGCTGAGCCAGCTGAACACGCATGGAGGCTTGGAGCTCAGGAAGGACGGACGGAGCATCTGACCAACAGCATCTAAGGAGGAACAAGAAAACACAGAGGAAAATAATGATTGAGTTGAGGCATGTTCAAAAACATGCATAATGGGCTGCCTTCGGGTCCAGGCCTCCCTTGAAACAGAGTTCTGTGATCTAATTGGGATTTGCCTGGTTAAATAAAGATTAATAATAACAGGAAAAGAAAACAAGAGGGAAGTTCAACCCTCCCCATCAAATGACCATTTCAATACAGACAATTAAATTTATACTCTAAATGGATACAGATGTGAACAAAATATGTTTCTACTGCAATTATCTCCACAAATACAAAGAATGGCCTGTGGAGCTGGTTTTTATTAGCAACAGACCTTGTTTATTTCACAATAGCATGTCTTGTCAGTTTCCTGCTTGAATACCATTAAAAACTGTTTAGTGTCTTACCCTGGTCTATGATGCAGCTCTCGGTAAAGGAACTAATTAATGAAGGGTGGTCTCTCCAGTACAGATCGACAAATCCTTCTAATTGAAGGTCTCTGCAAACACAAACAAAAATCAGAACTTGAATACATAAATGCACGAAACCCTAAATACTCTAGATATGTTGAGACCTAAAAGCATCAGAGTTTAGACTATGTGTTCTTCTCAAAATATCAAAGTATAGATAAGCCTTAATTATTCTATTAAGAAACTAAAATGTTTCAATACTTTAAGCATTAGGTATGTATCAAGTATTTTAAATTGCCTACTGATGTACCGGTACAAGCAGGACACAAATTTTTGAAAAAAGTCATTAGCAGTATTCTAAAAATAGCTCGACATTCTCCAACAGCTCCTGTGACATTTTGCATTGGACAGTGACTGAACACAGATAAAAAGTAATTAACAGCTATAACTCATTAAAATTCCACTTTACACCAGAAACTGAAATATAATCTATATTTTTCCTAGGAGAATTAAAAAGTCCACATTATCTGTGCTCAATAGAATACATGAGTGGCTTAAGTCACTATCACCTAAAAAAAAATCTGGAAAAAAATAAATCTAACAAGTATCTCCCACAAATTATCAAACAAAACAAGATTATCCTATGCTTAACCAGCTAAGAGTAAGAGTGTAAACATTCGTGCGATACTTGAATGCAATCCACGTATTAACAATGCAGGCCAATTACGCTGGAGAGCACTTCGCTCTCCCACTCCGCCTATTTTCTTTTCATCACCGTCATCATTTCCAGTAGTCACTTGACAATCTGTTAAACTTCATCTCAGAACAAATCGCTGAAGGGTCTGGATTACATACAAACTTTCACTTAAAACAATGAGCTGTGTTCCCTCTTTCCTTCCCATTGTGAAAGTTCAGCATAGCTTGGAACCAGTTTGAATACATTATGCTTGTTGTACATAGTGACACAGGTTTTACCTCTCTTTGGTAACAGTTATTTATTACAGAGACAGTTTGTTCTTTCCCACACATTCAGAAAAACTCAAAACACTCCACTCACTGGGCAAAACCAGCCAACTGTGATCTACATTGTAACAGCTAAAAGAAAAGAACAAAGTGCAATACAATCACAGCTACCTGGCTAGTTGTTGCAGCAGACACACCAGTGATGAAGCTCTCGCTCTGTGCAGCTCATCCAGCTGCAGCTCCTGATACAGCAGATGAAGAACGTAGAAAATGGCAGGAATGTGAGGGAATAAAGGCGCTGAACTCTCCAACTTCAGAGATGAACTGGAGGGAGAAGATGCCTAGTGCACAAGAAAAAACATTTATAGGGAACATTAAAAACATTGAAAATAGAAATGGGTAGCAGGCAGAAATGAACAAATGTCCCAACATTTTTAATATGTTGTTGGAAGAAAATAGTGTAGCATGCCACTATACAAAGGTACACGGAGTGAGTTACATACGGAGGACAGGTCTTCAGTTTCTGTGGTAACAGCATCACTGGCCTCCACTGAACGACAGACAGGCTGGAAAATTATCTGATGATGATAATGAGAGGCCAACAAGTAGTCCCAGTCCTATAGAGAAAAGAGATGGGTCAAAACAAAATGATAAGATGGTTAAGAAGACAATAATGCAACCAAAATTGCATATTAAAAAAATTAATAGTTACACACAAAGCAAAGTGGATGACTGACGGTTTGTAAGACTACCGTGTTTTACAGAGTATAAGTCGCACATTTTTGCATAAATTTGCAAGTCCTGCGACTTAAGCACCGAAGCGACTAATCTACGTCCACCACCCCATATTTATAAACCAAATTTTGACAGAGATCCGACGATTTTATTCATTCGGACATGAAAAATATAAAACATTACCATTTGCAGCTGCTAGAGGGCCCTCAAGCCTTATGGCAAGCCACCTGCCTCATTAATAGATAAAAGTGGCTATTAATAAGACACTTGGCTCGCCATCAAGAGCCGCCTTCGTCTTGCTCCGGAACTCCTGGAGCAAACGTCAAATCAGATACATTTTTGCACCGCCCAGGCGAATTGCAGCTGATTTGACCATTTAAGTGTATTTATTAAGGAAAAGTTAAACTGAGACACCTTTACTATTATTTTGAGCAGACAAATAATTGTTTTTAAGTGTTAATCTTGTGAAATTCTTGTTAAAGTCCTCCCATGTGCGCTCCCGCAAATCCATTTTTGACACAACACTGGCCCACATTTCTGAGCGGTCGTCGGTGACGCATAATAGATGCGACTTATACGGCAAAGCAACTTATTTATGTTTTTTCCCACTTTATTAGACATTTTTGAACTGATGCGACTTATACGCCAGTGTGACATGTATGGCGGAAAGTACAATAATTATGTAGACGTGAGAAGGGTTAGACAAAATACTCTGCATAGCTGTAACTCAAGCTGAACTGAAAACATTATTTCCATTTTGACTGAATTATATGACCCAGTATGCCTCAAAAGGTACGGTAATCAGCGCACATTCGAGGAATTTCCTGATATACAATCCAGCCTTTATAAAATTTACCCTCTAGTGCTCTGACATGCTGCTGCTGCAAAAAAAAAATTTAGTCTGGTACCCTTTGTCTAATTGTCTAGATATTATGACACTTATCAGCTGACTCGTGTTTCCTCAGGATAAACACACAGAAACATCACGCAGAGCCTCTAGCTGATTGACATTTTCCAGTCATGTTTGTTTTAACAAGAATGTACACAAACAAGGACTACTTCAGAAATCTGTTTTAATTAGAGTCATTTAAAGAAAAAAACACTTGGGGCAATTTGAAGATTAAGACGGTTTTTAAATAGTTTTTAGGCCTGTATTCAACAAGCCATTTAAAAGTAAAAAAAAAGTTGGTTTTGTCTCATATTCATCCTTTTAAAACTATAAGGAGCACAAACCCTATTTACTGTGATCTCTTACCCAACACGTTTTGTGTCCAAGTACTCTGCACATATGCCAGTATACAGTAAATTAAATTTTCCTATAAATATGCCAATCCTTTCACAACTATGAGTTTATATCTTACTTACCGCTTACCAATCCTCGACCCTAAAATATACACACCTCATCAGAGCCTCGATCAGAGTGACGAGCCTTCTTCGCTGCAATAACTGGAGAAAGAGGCACTTCAAAGTGCAGCTTGGGAATGAGAGCAGATGAAAGAGAATAAAAGGTACGTTCACGTGTTAAAGAAAAAACCTTTAGGTGAACGTTTTCTAAATTTTCAAATCACGTTTCAACCAACACCTACTTTACAAAAACATTAACAGTACAGTACATTTTTGGAGAACAGTGTAATAAACTGTTTTCAAGTAGGAATTTTAAAAAGTCTTCATAGATGAATAAAATGTTAAAAAATGAGAAAATCAAAAGTGGACTCACTTGTCGGGTCCAAGCCAACCGCTCTGTGTTGTAGCCCATTAGTGTCAAGAAACATGTGACAAACTGGCTCCATTCTGCATGAGCACTGGGACCTCCGGGGGCATTATAGATGTTGTACCACTTCACCAAAACCTGCACATTTCATAGAAATGAGTGTAAAAAACTATAGATGTGTCAAAAATCCAATGCCTTTAGCTCATTTGCAGCAGGGATGCATTTAAAGCAAAAGTAAGGGTTCAAAAACATCTGTACCAGCTCAATGACTACAAAGTACATACTGTAATTTTTTGCCATATAAGCCACACCTTTTTGCATAAATTTGCCCTTTGACTTATACACTGAAGCGACTAAAATGTTTTGTTTCCCCACATTTATAACCCAATTTTTGGCTGAGATCTGACTATTTAATTTACTCTGACAAGAAAAATATTGAACACTATCATTTACAGCCGAAAGAGGGTAATACGACAAGCCAAGTGTCTCATTAAAAGATAAAATTGGCTATTAATGAGACCCACAACCTTCATAATTCACATTTTCATCTCGCTCCGGAACTCCTGGAGCAAAGGTCAAATCTGCTGCATTTTGCAGCGCCACCCATTTTCATCTTTAAATCACTTCTTGGTCTGCTGCCCTCATACATCTCCTCCTACGTCTCTGCGTGAGTGCAGCTACAGCGTGCGCTCTCAGGACATGATCACCTGCAGTGTTCCATCAGTGAGGACAGAACTTGGAAAAAGGGCCTTCTCCTACTCTGCTCCTGCTTCCTGGAATATCTTACAAAAAGATCTGAAGCTCTTGACCTTGACCTCTCTAAATGATTTTAAGAATCTGTTGGAATCCTGGCAAAAACCAATGCAGACATGTTCTTGTTTTTTTATTTTCTACATCTGCCTTACAATCTGTCTGTTTTGCTACTTTGATATCTTTGTTTTAACTTGTTTAAAAATATATATTTTTCTCTTATGATTGTCTATTGTTGATTGTTCAAGAAAAATCTACTGTTGCTGTTGTCATCATTCTTTAGTTTGTAACCAGGTCTCTCTTGTAAATGAGTCCTAGAGGCTCAATGGGATTAACCTGCCTAAATAAAGGTTGAATGAAAGAAAAAAAAATCACACATGAGATACACCCAGGTGGAGAGTGGGCAGCTACAGTATGTAAGCACCCGGGGAGGAGTTGGGGATTAGGTGTCTTGCTCAGAGACACCACGGCATGTGGGAATAGTTGGGATTTGAACCGTGACTTGCTGTCCCAAGTCGGCTACCCTAACTTTACACCACCGTGGCCCCCAAAAGCAAAGCAGAAAGCAGCAGCAAGAAGCACTGTTGGCTTCTGGGTAGTGTTTTTTATTTATTTATTAAATTTGCATTACAGTATAGGCTTATTGAAAGAAAACTACAAAATGGTGGCACCAGTCTGAAGTATTTTTTTATGTTAACTTTTTATCTGTACCATTCCAATCATGTGAGACTTGAGTAATATTAAAGTTGACGATTGTGTGTCATGTACAATCTTATGTTGAAAAAACACAAAAGGGCGAATCCAAGAACGTCAAACCACAAAGTAGCGAGGGACTACTGTAATAAATTTTTAGAGTTGATAAAAACATATTTTATCACTTTTTTTTCCCTTCTTTCGACTTCTCCCTTTGTCAGGGAACTAGTTGCTCGAAGACTTGGCAATTGTTTTTACGCCGGATGCCCTTCCTGACACAACCACAGACCACCGAGCTACCACAGCCCTCT
>JARVJN010000001.1:56826817-56837124 GCA_031763805.1 Argolebias nigripinnis
TGGCAAAAAGGCCTTTTCCTACGTTGCTCATGCAACCTGGAACAAAGTTGTCCACCTTGAGTCAAGTGGTTTCAACCATTTGATAATGTCAATAGAAAAATCAAAGCACATACCAGTATGTTTTTGTTTTTAGTATTTCACCCTGTTTTATGTCACTGTTTTGTGTACTACTCTTATTTTAACTGCGTTTTACTGTAGTTTATTGTTGTCTTTGTCTATTGTTTTGTTGTCTGTACTTTATGTGTTCTGTCTGGAACAGGTCCCTCTTGTAAACGAGTCCTCGAGGCTCAATGGGATTAACCTGCCTAAATAAAGGTTGAATGAAAAAAATAAAACAGCCATGATACCTTTTTGGTCTGTAAAAGGTGTAACATAAATCCCAAGAAATCTGGTATTATTGTGACAGTACAGTTAAAGCAGTCAGTCCATTTGACCCTGCTGTAAGTAGAAATTTACTCAGATACAACCACTTTTCAGATACTAAGACCAACTAGCCCTGAGGAGTTAAAATGTTAAATGATCATAACCCCAGGTCAAGAACGTCATACGTGCACTGCCTCACTGAGGAATTTTACAGCCTGACAGAAAGCAGATCAAAAGAGAGACAAAACATGATCGATACATGGGCTTTATGATTGACTTGGAAATGTCCCTGAACTAGAAGTGAACCCATAACATCCAACAGTTCAGAACTTGTATTTGAACTTGGAAAATTAATCCTGACAGTGTCCCTGCAAGATCCTGAGCAAATATCTGAATGTGACTGGCAGCCCTAATTTTTTGTGATTTGTCAACGAATGTCTAAACTTTGGTAAGGAAACTAAAGTAGTGCTACTGAATATCATTGTAGAGCATCAAAAATTCACACCGACGGATCAGAACATAAACAAGTGAAGTCTGGGTTGAACTTTCCTCACGGTCACGGACAAGAGATGAGTTTAAATTTAACTTGGTTAGAATTTTTTTTTCTGTTCAGAACTATAAACATCCAGAGACACAGACAAACATCAGTGATTCCCTCCAAACTGTAACCCAAGAGGTAATTTGATAAGGAGCTGCTAAAGGTAGACAGCAACATGAATGTTGTTTTCTAACATCACATGAGACAAATGGAGACAGAGAGGGGCTTTGTGGTTTCTTGTTGTGCAAGGTGTACAAGGAATGCTGCTGCAAATCTAATAAACACAACTGTTAGGAATGGCAACATTTAGCACCGAATATTTGGTCCCAGTGGGTTAAGTTGTGCTTACAAAGTACACTGTATTGGAAACGCAGGCACAGGAAAATGTGACTTTTTCACGACAGTCTCAAAGTGACAAAGCCATCCATCCCCCATCCGTCAATCCATTATCTTCCCCAGTCAGGTTGCAGGGGCAGCAGCTTAAGCAGGGAGGTCCAGAAATCTCTTTTCACAGCTCTTTTGAAGGGACCCCAAGGCGTTCCAAGGCCAACCGAGAGACGTAGTCTCTGAAGCGTTTCCTGGGTCTTCCCCGAGGTCTCCTCCTAGTCGGACATGCCCAAAGTACCTCCCTAGGGAAGCGGAAGCATCCTTATCAGATGCCCTAACCACCTCAACTGGTTCCTCTCGATGTGGAGGAGCAGCGATTACTACCGTACTCTGAGTCTCTCCTTGATAACTGAACTTCTCGCCCTATCTCTAAGGGAGAGTCCAGCTGCCCTGCAGAGGAAACTCATTTCAAACACCTGTATCTGTGATCTCATTCTTTCGGTCACTACCCAGAGCTCGTGACCATAGAGGGTAGGAACATAGACTGACTGGTAAACAAAGAGCTTTGCCTTACAGCTCAGCTCCCTCTTCACCACAATAGTCTGTTACAGAGTCCGCAATACTGCAGACACTGCACCAATCAGTTTGTTAATTTCATGCTCAATTCTTCCCTCATTCATGAACAAAACCCCGAGATACTTGAACTCCTTCACTTGAGGCAGAACCTCACCCTCGACCTGAAGAGACCAATCCACCCTTTTCTGGTTGAGAACCATGGCCTCAGATTTGAAGGTGCTGATTCTCATACCAGCCACTTCACACTCGACTATGAACCACTTCAGTGAGCGCTGAAGATCACGGCACGATGACGCTAACAGGACTACATCATCTGCAAAAAGCAGAGATGGAATCCCGAGGCCACCGAACCGGAAACCATCTGCCCACTGGCTACACTGGGAAATTCTGTCCATAAAAGTTATGAATAGAAACGGTAACAACCATGTCATTCAAGCGAAAACTTGAATTACATGGCTGCATAAAAGTGCTACAGCTTCCATATGTATTACTGCTTATGCATAACCACAAAAAATATATGTAAATAACTGTGTATGACAAACTACAATCAATTTTTAAGGTTTTAAAATAGATTTTACATAACCTAATATACATTTTCTTAGATTTATGTAGATTTTGGTCAGCAGTATTCATTTTGATATTGGTCTCTCTCAGAACAGCTGTTAATTCATCATTCGAGACCAAATTAAACCATTATTCCAAACTGAGGTTTTTTAACGAGCCATCCACAACAGGTAACATACCATACGTTGAAAATGTATTAATATTGCAAAAATTGCAGGAATAAACTGCGTGCAAAACATACAATTTTTGCAACAAGATGGACCACCCCCCACCCCACTCCTGTAAATGCCCACAGCCAGAACACAAGGAGTGCTGTGAATTTTGTAACGATAGAACATTTGGGTTTATAGCAATGGATGTTGTTGACGTAATACTCTACAATAATATCCCAAATGTCCTGATGCATGCTCAATAATCCAGGAAGAAAAATCTAACAATGTTAAGTCAGGGCAACTGGACGGATTCTTCAATGTTGAAATGTTTTGTATTAATTTTAATTAATTCAACCTTTATTTATAGCCTCATTAAGCCACGAGGACTCATTTACAAGAGGGACCTGTTCCAAACAGAAAATATAAAGTTCAGACAACAATAACAGTAAACAAGGACAACAATAAACTACAGTAAATGCATGCTTTCCTATGACTGTGCAGCCCTAGGAAAATACTTGTACAGAACATTACAGTACTCAAGGATTTGAGTACTGTAATTGCTTTAAATTGTTGAACTATATGGGACTTTTGACTTATTGCCAGCAGCTAAGAGTAAAAAATTTGGACCCATGCGTCCAAAAACACAACTTTGACATTCATGTGACAATAAATTCCAGCAAAGCCGGACAGAAAACGTCACGCTGCTTTTTAAAAGTGATAGCATGCGCTTCAAAAGAAGCTCCTGAAGGATAAAAATGCTTCTACTTTGAGGGTAACTCAAGACATTTCAGGAAGGCAAGGCAGTTTTTGTGTGCCAAAGAAAAGGTGGAAGTGATCTTTGTGTGAAACTTGGCCTTAACACTCCAGGGGAAGAGGTCGTCCACTGTAAAGTCCACTGCTAGCGGCTGTGCGACCTGGATCAAGCGAGTACATGAAGGCATGTACCAGTGAGTATATCTGCAGACGCTCCTGTGCACTCTGGAGTTTTGTTATTGAGAACGAGCGAGAGTCACCCTATCCAAAATGTAACAGGAGGATGTCGTGGTTCAAAGGAGAACCTTGACATGTTATCAAAAGGCATCGCAGACGTTGGGAGTACCTCGAAGCTCTCTCTGTCTTCACTTCTCTAGGGTAATCTGTGAAGAAGACAGAGCCTGGGGGGCCTGGAGGAAACACACAAGGCTTCAATCCGCACGCCCTAGTCTGCTCTTTGAAATGTTTAAAGAGGCCTAAACCAGTCCGCGTGTAGGAGCTGAGTGTGACTCAGGGTGCGGTGTATGCTAGTTTTTAATACTAATACAGTATATCCCTTTACTCTGTGTGCAACACTGGTCAGTACATGTGTATATTCCTTCTTTAACAGTGTCAGTGTGTTCATGTGATGTCATTTGTGTGCACACGTGTATAGAAGGTTGAAAGCTGAAACCGAAGTGCTCGGGCAGTTGTTTAAGTCAGGGTTCAAATCCTCCAGTGGCCGCAAGCATACAGACCACTGAAGTGCCTGTGGGCAAGATCCAAATCTAAAGAGGCTGCTGTTAACCTTGTTGGGTTTTCATGTTGACTTAAAGGAATAGTTCACATCCTTTCAAGTGGAGTTCAGTGAAAAGGTTATGGACAATTAACACCTTAGAAAGTGTAGATAGCTTGACCACGGTTTGGAGAAATTGTTTAAAATTCTGACTGGACTGATTGTTGTTTCAGCAGAAGTGTTTATGAGATTTCTGCAGGATGGGCTAAAGCTATCTGCCGCTGCGGCTTCAGCACATTTAACTGAAATATGCTGGTGAAGATTCTCATTCATCCAGGACATGATAAAATCAAATAAACTTTCAACACAAAAACTGTTTAATTGAAATGGCCCAACATAGCCAAGATGTTTTCATGAAACGATGTTAATGCTTAGAATAGTGGGAATGAACTGAACTTAGGGGCTTTCACTAGACCTTGTTCCATCTCATGAACGTTTGATGTTAATGTGATGTGAATTAGAGATACGTGATATTATCGGCATGGTATCAGTATCGACTGATATTAACACAAAATTTCAATATCAGACATTGGCCATTCCATTAAAATAACTCACCGATATAAAAGGCGCTGTTTTTGGATTCTGAAGATTTATGGACTACCGGTACATTGAGCTTTACTACATCATCTGCAGTCTGAGATATTTTCCGACGTAACGTAATCCGAGTTACCAGCCGTCATTTCCAACGTCATGAAGAAGCTAACAGCCGATAATAGCATGACATGTTGGGTGAGTTTTACCACAGACATTTGGACGTCGTGTTAGCCACGTTAGCATGATTAGTCTTACGGCACAATGGACAGACAAAAACTTTGAACTGAAAAAGTCTGTCCTTCATGCACAGGAGGGCAGAGGATCCCACACTGCAGCTAGGAACCTGGAACAAGCCTCCACAAGTGAGACAGCATCGCAGATGACTAATGCTAACACTTTCCATTTAATATAAGTTAAAGCACTATGCATATCATATGACTCTTACTGAATATATGTCACCAGCTCTTACAGCTGTTGCATACTTTTTGTATCAAATAAGCCTAAATAAGAGGGCTATGTTCTGACAAAGGAACATAAATAAAATATTGGTATCGGCATCGTTATCGGCCAAATAAGTTTTAACATATCGGCATATCGGATATCAGCCAAAAATCCCATATCGTGCATCTCTACATTGAACCTTAATTTATACAGGTTAATCCCACTGAGCCTCGGGGACTCATTTACAAGAAAGACCTGAAGATCATGTTGCCACTGATCTATTTCATGCTGCTGTGTTTGTTTCCTCAATAAATAATTGACCAAGTATAATATTTTTGTTTCATTTGTATAACTGGTTTCTCTTTATCTATTTTTAGGACTTGTGTGAAAATCTGATTATGTTTTAGGTCATATTTATGCATAAATGAATAAAATTCTAAAGAGTTCCCAAACTTACAAGCAACACTGTATATGCTTCTCCCTGGTATCATGACACACACTCCTCCAGCGGACCGATCGTTTTGTATAAATGTGTGTTTTTGTTGTCCATCTGTTAGAACTCATGTCTGAAGTACAGTATGACTTACTGATCTTCACTTATGACTCACTCGCACATTTCTGTCACTAACATCCTCCAATATTGAAATGACAAATTTGGCAATGCATCCACCAGATAGACGCCTGCTCATGTGACATGGTCAAACTGAAACAATCCATGACCCATTTCTAAACTCTCTGTGTGGGCTGCTGTCAATACGAGATGTGCAGTACTTGTTCATGCATTTCATATGAATAATTTGTGTGGTTGTATGTGTCAAAAGAAACCATGGTTACACAATCATGTGCATACAATTTCTAATCTATAAACCAATTTTTTTTCTAAGTCAGACAATTTGAAAACATCAGCTGCTGACTAATATTATGTTTGATGATGCCGCAAGGTGTAAAAATACAAGAGAAAAGCCATTAACAGATCTCCAATTCTTCAAGACATATCATACAATATAAAACAGATTACCAGTTCTCTACATTCTCTGTGGTTGCAGCTGAACAGTCTGTTTGTCTTAAGTTTGAACGATGAAAGTCTCAGCAAAATCTACTTTTATGCTATCTGTGATAAGGTTTAATTTTGTTTAGGGAAAACCAGAATTTGACTCTAAAAGTCCAAAAAGCTGACAATTTGTGTGTTTTCTTCTTGCTGCAGGAGGAGGAAGTTCTGTCACAGTGCACATAAACTGATCCTCCTCCAGGAGCTCACTTCACATACAACACAAACAGGGAAGGAGCACATGTTGCCCCAGTGTCTGCTGTTATCTGCTCAGCGGCTTTAAAGATGAAGCGCAGATTTCCTGAGATGCAACGTCTGTGTCTTTCTAAAGAACTTCAGACCTATTCTGACTTAATGAATGACTCGTACACACTCCGACGATACTTATCTCTTCTGTCTGGCTACACTGAAAGAGAGTACAAGAGAACACAAGGCAATCAGGGAAGCCAACCACTTCTATTATCTTACAAGGCAGAACAACTCCATACAATGATTAGAAGATGCTGGTACATCTGGACGTTTGATTTCAAACTGTGGATTACTGATTTGTTTTACAAACAACGCTGCCCAAAGACTGCAAACAGATTAGCAGTTTCGACTAACACAATGATAACACAGACAATTAAATTCAAATATAACTACCGTAGTTTCTGGGCTATAAGTCGCTCTTTTTTTTATAGGCTGGCCAGTCCTGTGGCGTCTAGTCCAAGGCGACTTGTATACGTTTTTCTTTTTTCCGATTCTGGACGCAATTTTTCACTGACACGTTAAATGTTCATTCATACTGACATGAACCAAAAAGTAAACGTTACCATTTGCAGCCACGCAAGGGCCCTCTAGGGTTTTGACAACTACAGTAGTCCCTCATTTATCTCTATGGATCCATATCCTGAAGACCCGCGATAAGTGAAAAACTGCAAAGTAGGAATAATAATAATAATAATTAGGTGCTATGTGTTGTAATTGTATGTTCCCATACAAAGATTGGCTCTCTGCATTTAACCCATCGCATCTGGGATACACCCAGATGGAGAAGTGGGCAGCTATGTAAGCGCCCGGGGAGCAATTCGGAATTAGGTGTCTTGCTCAGAGACAACACGAGTTGTGAAATGACCGGGGATTTCAGCTCCCTGCCTCTGCTGCTCTCAACCATCCGCAAACGCTCTTGGCCACGCCCACTTCGCCACTCTGCACGGAGAACAGCATCAGGAGGAAACTTATGCTGCAGTATGCGCTGCACAAAGATGTAGCAGGTGCTAAATAAGTAAAACTAATTAATTTTTAATGAAAATTCGATGCCGATCATGCGACTCATCCATTAATCAGCCAATCAGCCAATTGTGTGTGATGTCCAATCTTATTTTGAAAAACCACAAAAGAGCGAGTCTGTGATAAACGAACCATGAAGTAACAAGGGATTACTGTATATGTTCTTCCTCTTCTGCAAATCTCCCCTCCCCACACACACACACATATACACCATCTTCCTCCGGAGTTGGTGGAGTTATTCAGAAGCGACACAGAAGAAGGTACTGTATTTTCCGCTGTACACGTCGCACTGCCCCATAAGTTGCATCAGTCCATATTTGTCTAATAAAGCGGAAAAATCCATAAATATGTCACTTCGCATCATACGTCGCATTTATTATGCATCACCACTGACACGTTGCATTTGTTACGCGTCACCGCTGACAACCCGGAAATGTAAATGGTAAATGAAGCTTACTTATATAGCGCTTTCCAACCCCCTATGAGGGGCCCCAAAGCGATTCACAGCACCAGCCATACACCCATTCATACACCGGTAGCGGTAGACTGCCATGCAAGGCGCCAGCCAGTCCCGGGAGCAACTCGGGGTTAAGTGTCTTGCACCGGGACACAACGAGGTATGCAGTGACCGGGGATAGAACCTAGGACTTTCCTGTCCTGAGCCGGCTGCCCTGCCTCTACACCATCTCGGCCCCCAAATGTGGGCGGAACCCGGAAACGTGTGCCAGTGTTGTGCCAAAAATTGATGGTCTGCCAAATGGTGGCCGTGGGAGCATGCATGGGAGGACTTTAACAAGAATTTAACAAGATTAATGCTTAAAATCAATTATTTGTTTGCTCTAAATTATAGTAAAGGTGTGTCTCAGTCTAATGTTTGCTTAATAGATGCACTTTGATGGTCAAATCAGCTGCATTTCAAAAGCCAATATGCCGAAGTAAACGTGTGCCTGCGACGAGTCACTGTGCAAATTTAACAAGATAAACACCTAAAACCAATTATTTGTTTGCTCGAAATTATAGCAAAGGTGAGTCTCAGTTAAATTATTCCTTAAAAAAAAAAGCACTTTAATGGTCAAATCAGTTGGATTTCAAAGATGGTTTTGCTGTCTCAGTAAGGGTCGCTGCATTTCTTTAAAATTTAAGCTAACGCCTAAAAAAATTGTTTGCTTTAAATTATAGCAAAAGTGTGTCTCAGTTGAAGTATTCCGTAAAAAATGCATGTCAATGGTTAAATGAGCTGTATTTCAAAAATGGTCTCGCTGCCTCGGTGCTCCGTGAACATGCACAGGAAGAAAAAAGGGAGGAGGAACGCAGCTCATTTCTGCGAAATTTCACAAGAACAGCACTTGAAAATTTTTTTTGTTTGCCCGAAATTATAGCAAAGGGTTGTCTCAGTCTAACATTTGCTTAATAAATGCACTTTAATGGTAAAAAAAAAATTAGCTGCATTTCGCCAGGGCGGTGCAGCTGGTTTGACAGTTCCAAGCAGCGAGCAGAACAAAGGTGGGCTGCTATGGCAGGCCAACTGAGTCATTGATAGCTGGTGAAGATTCTCAGTCATCCAGGACATGGTCAATTCAAAAAAAGTTCAAGATAAAAAACAATAAAGTATAAAGTAAATTATAATAAATAAAGTCCAGTTGTTTTTGTCTTGAACTTTTGTTGAACTTGTCATTATAACCACGTTTACATATTACATGATATAACGGCATGCCATAATGCTATTACTACTCTGCTGCCATGGCTGAAAGTGATACTGTTAAAAAAAAATCAGTGTGAATGAATGAAAACTGTCATATCTCTGCCAAAAAATAGTTTATAAATATGGGAAATAAATTCATATATATGTCGTTTTGGCCTTTAAGTCACAGGGCATGTAAATTATGCACAAAAAAAAGGTGACTTATAGACCAAGAAATATGGTAACTTGCTTGTCAGACTCATGGGCTTGTTATGTTAATTACGGTAAGCCTGTTCAGGATCCCAGGTACGGTATGTTCTGAATAACTGTCGGAGCGTAAGTCCACTGGGGAGGGCGCACAACACCTGTGTCTCAGACACAGATTCAGAAAAGAAAGGGAGGGGGCAGGGTGTCTGTCTTTCCCCCATAGCTGCTGGAGCTTCAGTGAAACATGAGAGACCGGACAAGAGCAGCTTCTTTATTTAAAATAATAAAGCGTGACCCGTACCGAGCCTTTAGACCAGTCCCTCAGCGACCACTGAGCACTACGCCAACAAGAAATATCCTGCCGATCCCGACGGTCAGTCAAGCCCCTGTGTGCTACTGTTATTTCAGATTACATGTCTGTTCTTGCACTTTGTGAAATACATTTTTAAATAAATATGACTTATATTCCAAAGCGACTTATACTGTATATTGTTTTTTTTCCCTCTTCATGAGGCATTTTTTGACTGATGCGACCTATAGAGCGACGTATAGCCCAGAAAATACGGTACACAGTTTAAATAATATTTTATTGCATGTTTAGACAAAGTGAATAAAACCAACACTTTAGCAGCATCAACAGTTGTCACTTGCTTTCTATCACAGTTTGTTTTTGTAGTTTTTGAGCCTTCAGGCTCAGTTTTGTTTGCTACCAAGCAACAAGATGAGCAACTTTAGCTGACGGCCTAACAGTTAAATGCTTTGGCCCTCTTTTTTATAGATTGCGTGAAAGTAAAAAAAAGCTCACTGAGAGCGGTTTTAGGCTTTCATTACTGGAGGTGACAGGCGTGTTTTCCTTTGGATTTGAACTGAGCCAAACAGCAGATATATAAACAGGACTGACATTGTAAGAGCTGATAAAACTCAACAGTTTGGTGGCTCAATGAGCTGAGAGGCCTACATTCACCCGCTTCGAACGTTAACAACCATTAAATGGCCATTATTAGTTATTATCATCCCCATACGTAGCGGTCAGACTGCCCCTCCTGTACCTCCTACTAGGTTTAAAGGTACGTTGTTAG
>JARVJN010000001.1:57256977-57270939 GCA_031763805.1 Argolebias nigripinnis
AAATACGGAAGTTGTGCTCGTTCCTTTTCCTGTTGGTGCGACGTGATCTTTGAAAGTTGACTCCGTCACTGCTCCGTTGTCCGGCAGAAATAGAAAAATTTCTAATTTTGACGGACTGCCGTCCGCTCGCCGCAGCTCACCGCCGCCGTGCGGAGCCAGTGTACTTTATCTCATTGATTATAATGGGTGCGTATTTGCTGCGGAGGTTGGACCGGAGCGGGGCGGAACCGGAACGCATGCAGTGTATTTTTGGCGTGAGCCAGTGATGCCCACCCACTGCTCTAATCTGGCGATAAGAATATCATGGTCGACTGTGTCAAAAGCAGCTGCACAAGTAAAACACAGTTTCCAGAACCCAGTGATAAAAATATGTCATTAAAAACCCTTATTATGGATTCATGAGGTACATAAATCCTTCAAAAATACTTATGTAGTTATTTAGTGGTAAAGATAGAGATTAAAATGTAGGTACCAGTACTGTATATGCAAAAATAACTAGATGTTAAATAGATTTCATTCAGATTTTGGAGATAATGCTTGCAGCAGTGGATTGTAGATACAACAAACAGGCTTATGTTGTCCTCAACACTAAAAAGTCAGACAGATTCCTTATACGCATTGTTCAAATGTGGCAGCCGTTCAATAAAAAAAATTAAAAAAAATATTATACCCTGATGCATGCTCAATAATCCAGGTAGAAAAATCTAAAAAAAGCTAAGTCTGGTCCTCGTGTCCTGTAATAAATTATGTAAATTACTTATTTACTGAGCTTGCTTTATGTTGGTTTGTTCTGTGTATTTTACAACAATTTTGACAATTTAAAATAGAACGTAAATGAGTTTTAGTGATTCATTCACCGTTTCTTACTTATTTACTTTTATGGGGCGGAACAATTCATCGACCCACGTTCGTCAAGCCAATCGGAACATGTCGCCATTGATCTGAACAGACAACTCCAGAAATGTCTCATTTGGGGCATCAAATTTTCTGTCCCATAGACACATTTGACTTGTTTTAGCACACTGATACAACCACTACCAACTCTAGACCTGATGTGAACTCAAACCCAGGAAACGCTGCAGTGAAACCTGCTGAGACCAGCAGTGGAGATACAAAGTATTCTGTTTGAATCCAATTGGAGCAGACAGAGAGGACCCATTCAGAAAAGTGAGGAGGATAGAACAGAGACAAACGTGACATTTTAACTAACATGGTAGTATATCTTTAATCATATTGTGGTGAGTGTGTGTGTGTGGGGGGAGGGGGGCTGTGATAGGCCAATGGTTACGTCAGTGATCTTGTTATCAGAGGACTGTCATTTTGATCAGTGTTTGTAGCCCTTATTTGTATGGTTGATATTATAGAAAATAATAATCAATAACGTCAATTTTTAACTTTTATATATATTTTTAAGTTACTTCACTGAACTTTTTTCTCCCATTTAACTGTTTTGATCTGGATTATTTATTTTTTTAAAGTACTTCAAATAAAATTGGAAATTTAATCCAAAAAGCTGCCTGCCTGTTTGTTTTATTTTGCACATATAAAATAAATGAAAAATACTCCAGTTTTTGGTGAGGGTGGATGCGGGTGTGACAGGCACCTGTTTCTCAGGTTTATTAGACATATGTTTCACAAGACACAGTCTTGACCTGGTAGAATGAAAAAAAAAAAGGGACAAGTTTGTGCACAAAAATTTAAAAGAAATAAACCAATAACAACTAATTAAATACAGTATTAAACAACATCGTGTGGGGGATTCTGGGTTGTCTGCATTCAACATCACCTCTTACAGTTCCTGAGCGTCAGGGCAGCACCTACTACTCTCAGCTGCTCCCAATCAGCTGATGAGGATCTCCTGAGTATAGACTGCTTGGTCCAACTTTACTGCGCTGGGAGGAGGCTCAAGTTTTTCCTTTATGATAAATTATATAGTTTGGGTCGGCTTGGGTTTCCTGACCTATCCTTTTGTTATGCTGCTATATGCTTAGACTACTGTGAACACGTTGACATAATTTCATCAAATGAATAACAAACAAAAAAGAATAGTTAACAAATGAATACAAATGAATAATTTGTATTTGAAATTATTTCTATCTTAACTGGGTTTTTTTTTTCTTTCCTCCTAGTGAGGGACATGTTCGCCTCCATTCTAGACCTGCCATACTGTGTCCATTTCTCCTTCCTGTCCTCTCAAACCCAGCCTATCAAAGCAGATGGCTGCTTGTCCTGAGCCTGGTTCTGCTGGAGGTTTCTTCCTGTTATAAGGGAGTTGTTTTTTTCTTTCTACTGTTGCTTTTGTGCTTGCTCAGGATGGGAGACTATGACGAAATGAAGACTCAACGTGTCTGCTGGCTTCCTTCCATAGTTAACTTTTCTAATTAGCATGTATAATGTATGTGAATGTTTCTGTTCAGTGCCCTGAGATAACTTCTGTTGTGACTTGGCACTAAATAAATAAACTGAAGTGAATTGAATGGAATGGAATGGCATTGGAAAATTATCCAGTACTGGTACATGTCTGGCCCTCGAGCCAAGTTATGCCTAGAAAATAAATTACAAAACTTTATTTTCCATGTGAATCTCTGCAGCTGCTAGCAACTCCTGTTCCTCAGTTCTTTAGTTCCTGGATCCTCCTTGTGTTTCCTCCTGTTCAAACTCCTTGACATCTTAGGAACATTATCTGGAACATCCATCTGCAAACCACAACAATAACCATCTCAACATCTAACCATCCAACCCGAAGGTCTGTTCTGCCCCTTTTCCTTCTCTCACCACTTGCCTCGTCGCCTTGGTCTGCTTCACCCTCTTGATATCCTCTAGTCCCTCCTCTTCACCTACAACCAAGATAGAAATGGGGGAGTGGTAGTGCAGAAGTTAGAGAAGGTAGGCTTGTGATTAGAAGATCGCCGGTTTGACTCCCTGAACAGACAACATCAAAATGTGGGTGGAAAAGGTGAACCACCCACACCTGCCTCCACCCTCATTTGTACCTCTCTGGACCGTTGAGCAAGACCCTTAACCCACACCATCTGCTCCCAAAACTGCTCTATCTAGAGTAAATAAAATAAATGAGTCTTCATGATTCAGTGACTACCTGAATAAATAAAGGTTAAATTAAAAAATATATTGCGAGCACGCTCACATCATTTCTCTGGAACATTACTGACTCTATCAATGGATACTCACCCATGGTCCTCTCCTACAGAGAGGCTGGCTGGCTTCCTAAACCTTCCACTTTATGATCGCTTACCGTTTACTGTTTTTTGTCAAAGTGCTGTACTCTGGGTATTTAGACATAAATACAAACATGATCCTGTTTTTCACAGAAAACGTAACGCAATTTGTGTGGTAAGAAATTAAGGAAATTAATGTTCACACCACAAACATTTTTGCTCAGGAGCTGCCACTGATCAAATGGTAACTGGTTAAGATAATAAACAAGAGTGTCAAAAACAAGCAGTGTTGTCATTAAACAGCAAACATATATTTATCATTTTATTTTCATTCATTCAACCTTTATTTATACAGGTTAATCCCATTAAGCCTCGGGGACTCATTTACAAGAGAGACCTGGATTTTAACAAGGAGTGATGACAACAGTGGACAACAACGACAACAGTAGACAATCATAAAGGATGCATACAAATTATTTTTTTTAAACCGAAAATAAAATGGTAATTAAAAGGATAATTAAAAGGAAAAGTAGTGAAAAGAAACCCAGCTAGATTGTATTTAAAAGATACACTTTTTTTCCCCTCGGATATCAGGGTCAGATTAGCAAAACCTAATTTCCAGGTTCATAAAACACACTCGCTTGTTTTATTTTACATCACTCTGTAAAAGGAAGCTGGTACGTATGACAATACTGGACAGGTAAATAAAAAATAAATTAAAAAAAGATGCATTACGCTATATAGCACAAACTACAGGTTGTTATAGGAAGGGGAAATTCAACTCTGAATCTAGAACCCCACTTATGCAACATCTACTGTATGAATTTTTCATGAACATAAAGGGTAAACAATTTGAATGTAGGTAATGAGTAAACATTTCATTGGCAATTATCTCATTTACTGCTTTATTTTATCATATTTACCACTATTTTATAGTTTTGTTTTGCCATTATTCTAGTTTAATTTACAAACTGTTCTTATAATTTGTATCTTAGCAATAAAATGCTTCTTGTTTAGCATTAGTGTATATTAATGCAGTGCTTTGCTGTTTGCCCGCTGCTCTATTTTGTTTAACGCTGCTCTTTTTGTAAAGACCAGGGCTATTTCACAAAGAACTCGTGTAAATAATAAACAAGCAAAGATAAAGAGGAGCCCTTAAGGCAAATGTTTTTGTTTTTAGCACATCCCCTATGTATCCAAAAAAATAGTTCACTTATTTTTGGTTGCCCCCAATAAGAGAAGAGTGGCTGCAGGTGTATGGGAAAGTTAACTAGTTTTTCTTGGGCATCAGCATACTAAAAGAAAATATGCTTATCTTTTTAAGTTCAAGTTTAGCCCACGCGTATTTGTGCAAAACCACTGATCAGCCACACTAACTATGACATATTCAATTCTACGATCCTTACATTTAGTATCCAAGGACAATTTTGATTTTATTTAATTTGTTTGTAAAATGTTCTTTAAAAAATAAAATAACAAGACATATACATTAATCTGTGTATATGTTAAATTTATGGTTGCCGCACATTGCAAACTTTACAACAGCCCACCAGGTAAAATAAATTTTACTAAAAGTTTGGGGTTGGTTTTGCTTCATGGCTCATTTTTATTGGAATGGTTAGTTTTATGATTATAAAGACATATTATGCCAGACTTTGTGCTGCCCTGTAAATAATATGGTGTCCATGTTTTTATCCTTGCAAGATATTGACTGACAGAAACCTTATTGGGCAAGTGGTGTTAGTCCTTACTTTAAAATTTTTGCTCTTATAGTTATAAAATAAAAACACGGGTTTATCAACTTCTTGCTTAGCAAACAATCTTCAACAAAATATGATTTTTGCATCTGTGTTTTCTCATCTAAATCAAAACGAGTATTGTAGGGATGCATTATATCGGATTTTTGGCCGATATCTGATATGCCGATATGTTAAAACTTGTTTGGCCGATACAGATATTTTATATACTTTCCTTTGTCTGAACATAGCCCTTATTTAGGCTTATTTGCTACAAAAAAATGTGTTTTTTTGTTTTGTTTTTCAGATGTAAGAGCTGGTTACATATAATCACTAACAGCCATATGATATGCACAGTGCTTTAACTTATATTAAATGAAAAGTGTTAAATGTTATTAGCATTAGTCACCTGCGATGCTGTCTCACTTGTGGAGACTTGTTTCAGGTTCCTAGCTGCAGTGTGGGATCCTCTGCACTCCTGTGCATGAAGGACAGACTTTTTGAGTTCAAAGTTTTTGTCTATCCATTGTGCCATAAGACTAATCATGCTAATGGAGAGATAACACTTGACGTCCAAATGTCCGTGGTAAAATTCACCCAAGTGCTATTGGCTATTAACTTCGCAATGACATCGGAAATGACAGCTTGTAACTCGGGTAAGGTTACGTTGGAAAAATATCTCCAACTGGGGACGATGTAGCGAGGCTCAACATAGTTCATAAATCTTTGGAAACCGACATCCTCACCAACAAAAAAAAAAGCTTCCACACCGCTGACATTCTGAATTTGCCTCTCCATCGTGAGATCAGATACTCCCGTGACATCATTGCATTGTGCTGCCACTGAAGGCATCCTTGTCACTGGGTTGTCATACAAAAACAGCATATTTTATATTGGTGATTTATTTTGATGGAATGGCCGATGTCCGATATTGAACTTTAACGCTGATATTGACCGATACCATGCAGATAATATTGTGTATCCCTAGAGTATTGTTTCTTAAAAACTCAAGGATGAGTTTTAGATTACTTATTATAGAAAAAACATAAAAATATGTTTTCAAAACAGCTGTCAGACATGTTAGTCTTATCAATTTTAGTTTCTTAATAGTGGAGGAAGGACTCTGAAGAAAAATGTTCTCAAACAGCATTTTACAAATCCTCCCACTAGACTGTAATCTAAAAAAAATTCTCCCTTGATCTCTTTAACTTTGTTTGGGCATGTTGATTTTTTTTTGGACGGGACTTCTGTTTTGCAGATCCCATCATCTCCTGGCAGACTGATGTCAGCAGACGTTTGGTAGCAGGTTAACCAGATGAGATATCTGTGGTCTTTTTTTTTTTTTTTTCAAGACTAGCTGCTTTAGGATAAACCATGACCTCACTGGGCCTCCAGAGAACATCCGTTGATATTTGAACGTCTTAAATGACAGTTGTCTTCTGTCTGACTCACTCTAAGTGTCAGCCTGCTGACTCACACGGCTGATATATATTTGTGACTGGGTTTAAATGGATGGTTGGTCATCTGTTGACCAGCTGCACGTCTTGGCAGCTTTTCTTTGGAGAGAAAACAAAAGAACAAATGCACATTGTATGCAGAAGCAGTGTATACAGTGTATGTGTGCAGTATGTGAGGTCCCTGTCAGTATTAGGGCATAGCAGACTGCAGGCTGGTCTCCCCTCACAGCTGATGTCTAATTCTCTCCCCTTTTTTCAGTTCACCTCTGTTACAGTCCGACCCCCACCCCCCACCCCCACCCCCCTGACATTTCAGTCAAGTCCAGTTCATCAGAGTGATCTTTGCTGCCCTGCAGAAACCTTGCCATTCTTCACAGCTGTCTCTCAAGAAAACCTCTGGTTGCTCTCATGGAATTTCTGTCGTTTGCTGGTTTTATTTGTATTTATTTAAATATTGGTTTGTGATAGACCAAGATGATAATAGGTAGTTTGATGGCAGACGTAAGCGCTGTCGGAACTCATTTCAAAGTTTCTTGGTTGGCGGTTGGAATGCTCTCGTTTTCTGTCACTGCCAAGATATTAATACATTATATATTTGTATACAGATTTTTAGACTGTGGCGGGTAAAAGATGATGGATGGATGGATGGATGGATGGATGGATGGATGGATGGATGGATGGATGGATGGATGGATTTTTATACTTTAAACAATAAGTAGAGCCAGATGTAAAATTAATACATAAAATTACTTTGATATTGAGAAAACATGCAATGCATAGCCTGTATAAATAAAGGTTGAATGAATGAATAAAAAAGGCTCTCCAGTTCTTCATTCCCAGACGGTTCATTAGTTAAATAAGTTCAGCTGTTATGCTGATTAAACCAGCTCTCTTTAGGGCCATCATCACCCCCCACCCCTACCCCACCAACACAACATGTATACTGAAGGCAAAACATCTAGTGTCAGAATCCCTAGAAATCTTGATTAGATTATTAATTTTCTTTTGCATTTTGTTCTTAACTGAAGCTTGTGTAATTAGTTTATTTCATCATGTGTACTATGGATATTGTTGGATATTTATTTAGGTCTAAACAGTTATGAGCCAAACATTTGACATGCACTACTGCCTCAAACTCCTTGACACCTACTGTATGTGAAGAAAGATCTTGAAGGTTAGAGCTGGGTGAACGTGTCAAACGTGTTTTAGACATTTAGACATTCGACTTCAGAAGTACTGTCTAGATTGTGAAAAAAAAAAGAGAGAGAGAGAGAGAGAGAGTAAGAGAGAGAGAATGAAAGGCTGTTCTGCATTTGTAAGGCATTGTCTGCTTCTATAGATGTCTGTAAAAATGTGTTCCTAATAAATACAGTGAACATGCACCATACTTATATTTTTATCTTTTTGACATATAATTAAAATATTGCACACATTCTACAGATTTTTTTAAATCATTGACTGCATATTTTTTCAGATTATCTACATTTAAATTTCCATTTTGATTTACTTTTATTAGTTTAGTGTGAGCACACACGTTTACTGTGCTCCTCAGCTGATAACTGGTACCAATATATTTTTAAAAATAGCATATTATGTTTTATTTTTGGTTGTTGTCATAGAAGTATAATACAATAAAATAATTAAAATAATGTAACATTCTGGTTTTATAGTTGAACTTCTTTTGAGTATGTGAGCGGGGTAAAAAGGGTGTAGTAGCCTTAATTTGACATTTTGTCCAAAGTGACCTAAAATAGACCATTGAATTTTACAATCCAACCATGTGGTTTGAACAATTAATAAATGAGATAGAAAAAAGGAGAAACTGATAGTAGGAGAAGAGTAAAAAAGTGACAGGGCATCTTAAAAACGTTGTGATGTAGTAAAGGCTCCTTTCATTGGATTTCCATCTCTGTTGGTGTTTGCAGATGTAGATGTCTTTTAATGTGGGGAGATTAAAAGAAATATAAGTAAAAAATGAACAACACTTGTTTTGTTTTTTTTCAACACAGAACAGAAAATGTACAATAGATGTGCTTTAAAGCCTTGCATTTTAATGACACAAGCGAAGATATTAGCATGTTATTTTGTCATCTCAACATTACTAAGTGCTTGCCTTTAGGAAAACGACTTATTGTTAAATCTTGACTTTCTATGTGAAGCCCCCTGGATACTTCTGTTGCTATTTGGAACTAAATGAAATTGAATTTACATAAATACAGACAAAACCTTCAGCCTCCTTCATCACAGTGTTATAAATGTCCATGATGTTCTCTAAAAGATGATTAAGCTTGAAAAAAAACATGCAACATGACACATTCTGTTGCAGTTTCAGAAACAAGTCATTAGAGGACTTTTTCCTCAGCTGAGGGTAGAGTTGCATTTGGGCCCAAAAATTTTGATCCAACCTGGCCCCATGTTGCAGTCATAATTTCCGAACTCCACCCGACCCAACAAATTAACAGTAATTACAGGTCCAAACCCGGAAAAAAAAAAACTGGCATTTTTAATTAGTTATTAATGGTCGGGGACTCACAGCTGGAAAAAAGTGGCACATGGTTTGGAGCTGAAAGTTGTTTGTCCTTTTATGGCCATAAAAAAGCAGTGAAACCATGTTTCTGTCTGTAATGTTCTGAATTATTGAGACACAAGCGTCTGCTTTGGGATCTCACCTGTTTGGGAGCTGCTGTGTTAGCGTCATTGGCCGTGCACGTCCGCTGAGTGCAGCAACAGAATGAACGTCCATGTGGACGACGGATCGCTGCCTGGCAGTACAGTCCCATCTGAAGCTTAACTGAACTTTTTACCTCTTTCAAGGCCGGTCAGCTTGCGGTGAAAAGGCTGTGTGCGGCTGGTGGAGGTATGGCAGGCCATGTTACCATATAATTGGATCGCGGCTGATCCTAGCCTAAGTAAAAGCCCCAGACTGGCCCAGGCCGCCCATTAATCACATGATAAAGGCCTGGCCCTAATCCAGGTCAATCTGGGCCGTGTTTGGTGTTCAGGTTGGAAATGACCTCTAGCTGAGGGTGTCCAGATGAATTGCAGCTTTAAGTTTTAATCTGAGCTGTTTGTTGTGCTTGCACAACCCTCCGTTTTGTGTTTTTTGTTGTCCATTTTTATATAGTTTAAAATGTTGTTCTGGTGTGCAGACTTGTGTAAATGGGTATGTTTGTTAGTCAGTGATGCAAACATTTAGGCTTAAATCTAACTCTTTTACTGTGGACAGCTAAGTGAGCAAATGTTTTAAAAGTTATAGTGTGTAACAGCATATCTCAAGTCCAGGTTGTGCCATAGGAGCTGCTTTTTTACATCCATCTTGTTTTGGACACATCCATCCATTGTCTTTGTCTGATTCTTCTTTAACAGATTGTGGGGGTTACTGGTGCACATGTCAGAGGACAGGTTGCATGTCCGTCACAGCAGCCACCAACCTTCTCACTGAGAGGCAACAGCTCCACTGTGCCGCTGTTTTGGACACAGTGACACTGAAACCTAACTTGACTGAAGAATGTCAGAGACATGATGGGCACATCATTTTTCCAAGACTCTTGCCCCCCAGACCTTCCCATCACTCTGAAACAGGGTGAATCTGAACTTTTCAGACCACAAGATTTTTCCATTGATCCATAATCTAATCTTCATTAAGTCCAATCTAACTAAAGATGTTTCTTGTTAACTAGTCAGAATAATAGTAGTTTTGTAACATTACACTGGTATTTAGCACTGTTACTTTGTTTCCTTCAAATGGTGAAAAACACTTTCACATTTGCAATCAGTTAAAAAAAAGATTTAAGTACATTCTTGAAGATCTGAATACAGTGATGTCCTTCCAGAGTTCATTAAGCTATAAAACAGTACATAACTCAATCTTAGTAGTTTCAGCAGTTTCTTAAGTTGTCTACTGTGTAGAGAAAAGAGAGTGAGTAGAGAATACACTCCATCTGCTGTCCGTCCGTTCATCAGAGTTGTGATGATGCCCATCATGTTGTGAGCATGACAACTTAATCAATAAGTGAGGTACCAACTTCCATTTTGGTGTGTAGCTGCATTTAGGCATAAGAACGGTTTATTTTGAAACAAAATCAGAGATGCCTTCCACCATATATGTTAACTTTGTGAGCTGGATAGCTTGTAAAAATAAGCAACATGCTAACTTCCATTTCGGTGTATGGCTGCATCTACATGTAAAACAAGTCACTATGAAATATTGTGTTGTCAAAATCCAAGCTGGCCATCACCATATATGTGTTCCGTATATAAACCACCACAATCAGTGGAGTGAACTATGTTTTCTATTTTTTATATTACATGAAAGTATAGTTTTCTCGAATGATTGGATCAAAAATAAGCAATGTGCTGATGTCCATTGTGGTGTTTGACTGCATATAAGAAAGGTTGTCACCAACATCTGAGCGGCCACCTCAAAATCTAAGATGTCCACATCTAAATGTGTAACCAACCACCTCTATCATTTCAGAAAACTATGCTTTCTAGGTTTTATACTGCTAAAAAAATAAAATGACTTGGACACCACTAGCCACCCCCTGAGTTCTGGTTCTGCTGGAGGTCTCTTTCTATTAAAGAGGAGTTTTTCCTTTCCATTCTTGCCTTTGTGCTTGCTCAGGATGTGAGACTGTGATGAAGTGAAGATTCAATGTGTCTGCTTCCTTAGTTTGATAACTTTTAATATTTGGCTTTTGTAATGTACTTTGTATGTGAATTGTTTTTGTACAGTGTCTTGAGACAACTTCTGTTGGGACTCGCAGCTATATAAATAAACTGAATTGAAATAAACTGAATTAGTTTTGATCTTTACTTGTTTGAGTTCTGAAACAATTTAATCATTTTTGTGATCACAAGATGTGACTGACAGCTTACCAAAAATTATCCATTTTAATTTAGGTGTAACTATGATTTACTAAACCAAATGATCTAAGCTTTGTTCAGAAAGTTCCACGAATGAAATGTTTTACCATGAATCCACTGATTGCAAGATACAAGATAAACTCTGGTTGCATAATTACTCAAATTTCCCATCCAAACAAGTTTTCAGCTCCTTCAAATGCTGATTTTGCAGAGCTCCTGTGGTGTCAGCAGCATCGTTTGATTGACAGATAAGATAATGGTTGCACTCTAAGGAGGTGGCCTGTGCAGCATTTTTTGTAAATTATGAATTAACAGGGTAAAAACTAGACTTTCCTGTCCCATCATTAGATCCAGATCTGCAGAGGTCACCTTCTCTTCTTTTTTTATTATTTATATCTTACAAACATTCCAAATCACAAGTGAAATAAGTTATGTACCAGTTTATCGTTCATTATACGGTAAGCTTAAACTAAAAAATATAAAATCTGTGTGCAACCTTTTCATTTAAATTGAATTTACAAATGGAACTGAAAAATATAAAAATTAAAACATTTGATTTTTTTTTTACTTTTTAAAGGAAAACGTCTTTAAAATACAGTAGTCTTTCTTACAATGAAGAGCTTAAAAAGTTTATCTGACCTGAAATGACTTTCTACATAAGTTTAATTGCCGTTTAGATCTTACATCCTGACAGTCACCATAATCCTATTTCATGGTTTCTAAAAACCTTGTCAGATTTTCAGTGTTTTCCTCATACTGAGCCACCAATTTATTGAATTGTCTTGAGAGCAATCTGTACTTGCAGGCAAAACTGTAGGATCTTGGCTGTCATCTTTCGGGAACATCACCTAATGGCCCCTTTAATCCCCAAAGTGTTCCCATGGCTTCTTGGTTCTTATCAGCCACTGTATGTGTCATTCACTGTGACAATGCTCTGTTTGGTAGATCCGGCTCTCTAACCTAATTAACCACCAATGCACTTTCACAGTCAACCACCCTATCTGTTTTTTTTTCCTGCTGCTTCCCTCTCTTGGTCTATCATTTTTTTGCCCTCTACTCCTCAGGTGGCTAACCTTCAATCTGTCCGATTAGTTAAACACCTGCTCCTCCATGATATACTTCCCAGCCTCCGCTTTTCTGTCATTTTCTGCTCAAATCTTTTTGTTCTTCCTGTCTCAGGCTGACCCTGTATTCAACCCGGATTGTTTACCTCTTTGTTCAGTTGTGTATTGTGCATGCATTTGCAAATACTTGTTTTTGACACTCTGTACCTTTATTTGGAGTGTTTTCTCAAGGTCTGCGTGTACAGTGTCATGATGTTGTTGGGGGTGAGGTATTGGGAGGTCATAGGACGAACAAGGTTAAAAATCAATAAACACTTCTTTTTTTATTATTGTTTTTAATATAATAGAGTAGAATAGAATAGGCCTTTATTGTCATTAAACCAAAATACAACAAAAATTGGGTTTGCTTCTCAGAACCAAAGAAAAACAGCATTTTATATATGTACTGTATATGCTACAAAATTTGCAACACAAGCAAAGTGGTATTGCAAATTTAGCTAATTACATAAATATATACTGGTATTGGGGTTTGAGTTGAGATTATGACTTTGCCTCAAAAGGAGGAGCTCAAGTGTTTAGGAGTCTTGTCTACAAGTGATGACAAAATGGATTACAAGATGAATAGAAGAAATGGGGTTTTGTCTGCAGTAATGAGGGTGTTGCTCCAGTCTATCATGGCACAGAAGGAGAGGAGACATGGCAAAGCTCTTCATTTACTGTTTACCGTATTTTCCGGTCTATAAGTCACACCTTTTTGCCTAGTTTGCATGCCCTGCGACTAATAGAGAGGTGAGACTTGTTTATGGATCTTTTCCCATATTTTTAGACCAACTTTTGGCTCAGGTATGACCGTTTTTCATTTTGGCCAAAAATGGTGCAGTACCACTTTTGTCCGCTAGGGTACACCAACCGTTCCCACCTCATGTGTACGATGGCAGCCTCCTCTGGTCGTACTGACTCTGTCGCAGCCCGGCCTCCTGCTCTGGAGCTCTGACACTTCCAGAGAGTCCACTGACCGTTTCCAGCTCGTGTGTCCGACGGCAGCCTCCTCTGGCTGGATACACTCTGTCGCTGCCCGGCCTCCTGCTCCGGAGGTATGAACTACGAAACCACGGGACAGATTTTCTTTAAACTTACAGAAAGTAATTACTAGGTGGACATTTACAAGCTGTTAGCTGTAGGAGATGTTTAGAGCTAAAATTAAATATTTTAGCATTGTTGTTTGTTAGAGGTTAGCTACCGTAAATGCATACTATTTAGATAAATTACTCATGATCTATAAGACAGATTTTTTTAAACTTACAGAAAGTAATTACTTGGTGGTCATTTACAAAATGTTAGCTGTATGAGAATTTTGAGCTAAAATTCGATTTATTTACAATTTATTTTCGCAGCGCACGTGAAAAAAAGCGAAACAATTTAAATCCAGCTGATTTGACCATTTCGTGAATTTATTAAGGAACGGTTAAGCTGAGGAACCCTTGTGCTATAATGTCAGCTGAGAAATATATTTTTAAGCATTTATTTAGCTAAATTTCAAAGAAATAACGCTGTCCCACCCATCCACGTGCACGTAGCGATACTACTTTTAAATCCAGCTGATTTGACAATTACGTTCATTTATTAAGGAAAAGTTCAGCTAAGACACATCTTTGCTATAATT